>JAUCBJ010006272.1:0-110710 GCA_032718475.1 Nemertoderma westbladi | reverse complement strand
TAGTATTAAACATCGAATTCTTAATTGGAAGGTGTTTAACAGAAGTGTATTATTATCCCACACTGACAATCTCGGATGTTTTATTCAATAACTGACCTCTAAATTTACTGAATACAGAAAAAAATAACTTTTATTTTTTATTTTTTTTTATTTTTATAACTTTTATTCGCTCGGCATATCATTGTAAATGTTTAATAAAATCGCACACCATTCATTCTAGCCAACCCCAAGTCATAGCCTCTGGAAGGATACAGAGAAGCTCACTAAATCCCGTCTCCCAAAGTGGCTAACAGGCGAAATATCAGTAAGCTACTGCCTCCTGCCATTTTCGGGGTAAGCGCAGGGTTACCAAGTCTCCCCCCGAATCCACTTGGGAGGCCAATGCCAGGCGTGCTCGCCAGGTTATGGGCGACGGTCAGTACCGTAAAGCCGTGATGGCTTTGTAGTCAGAGAGACTAGCGGACTCATCATCATCCGAAACATTTCAGTCAATGTTGGCCAAACACCCAAAAGCCCCCCCCCCCCCCCCCCCTCCCATCCATGCCAATCGGCCCTGTTCCCAAACCAGAAACCATTTCCATGGAGTCAGTGGCCATGGCCATTAAGTCATCAGTACAAGATTATGCACTGGCTGGTCCTCACGGCGAAAGCAATGTCCTGCAAAGCAGAGGCAATTTTGTTCTAGTGTCAAGCTTGGGGGAACCAATGAGACAACTCCAATGTTATATAATGTCTGGTGTGTGCATTGAACTTGACACAATGAACCCGGCGTAGCATTCTTGTGAATGTGCAGTCCATAGATTTGGTGTCCTCAGCAGTTAGAGCCCAGCATGGACTCCCATAGAGGAGTACTGGAACTACTGCTGATCTAAATAACCGGACCTTAAGTTTCCGATTAATTCTCGGTGACTTCCAAATTCTGGAAAGCCTATTCAAGGCTGCCCATGCCTTTCCCTTACGTATTCGAAGGTCCTCACCTGACTTCCGGATCCATGATCCCAGGTAACAGAAGTCATCCACATGCTCAAGCATACCATCTTTTGAGCTTATGCTCATCCGATCATAGACTTGCTGAGGACTTTCAAAGTTAACTGTCAAAATTTTGGTCTTTCTGGAGTTAATAAAAAGACCAACACTAGAAGCAGCAGGTTCTAATGAGCTGAGGAGCCGTTGGGATTCCTCTAGTGATTCTGGGAGTACTCCTAAGTCATCAGCAAAGTCTAGATCAGTTAGGTACTTGGCAGGATTTCCTCAACTTCTGGAGCCAGTAGGTGGAGTTATCATCACCCCATCATCATTATAATGATCTAAGGACATGCGTAGAACATAGTCAACAACAATTATGAACAAGAATGGTGCAAGTGTGTCTCCCTGGAGGACGCCCCATAACACTTCAAATGGTTCTGTGTCACCGTCAACAGTAGACACAAATGTTGTCGAAATCGTATACTGATCTGATTGCTGCAATAATTTCATCAGGAATCCCATATAATGAAAGTATGCTGAACATACGTGAGCAAGAGACTGAATCAAAGGCATTGAAGAAGTCAACAAAGATAACAGCCAGATGCCTGTCTTTCTTTTTTGATAAGTCTTCAATTATCCTTCTAAGTGCCAAAATGGGCTCCATGGTCCCACGACCTTTACGGAACCCATTCTGATTTCCACGGAGCAGTCTCTCAATGGGATCCCTGATGCGATTTAATATAATTCTATTGTATAGCTTTGCAGCAATCGAGATCAATGAGATTCCCCGAAAAGAACCATAGAGTGTTAGGTTGCCCTTCTTGGGAACTGGCACCAACTTATTTGTTTTCATTTCTTGTGGGACTCTTGTTGTACGGTACATGTCTAATATGATGGGATAGATGAGCTTTAAACACTCAGGTATTTTAAAGACCTCAGGGGCAACACCATCTACTCCACTGGCACGATTGGTCTTAATGCTCTTTGGGGCAGTGGAGATAGTCTGCAGTCTGCAATGGAGATATCACCAAAGGGAATATCTGGGAGTACAGACTCAGACACTTTTACTTCTATAAAGTTATCAGGCAATACCCTGTCATTGTTGAGGAGCTTTTCAAAGTGGGCCGTCCAAACATTGAGGCGATCGGCTGGTGATTCAGCCTTAACCTTGGTGGTTGGTTGGCTTTTTCGACCAGCAAGCAAGTTGATCGATCTCCATGCCTGGGATGATTGCCTGCTGTCGTCAGCATCATTGATGGCATCAACCTGTTGGTTTATTAACTCCTGTAAATTAACAGAGTACTACTGCCTGTTCAGGGACCTAGATGCAGCCTTAACTGCATTTTTGGCCGCTGTAGTCTGTTCCCGTTTCCTGTTTCGAGTGTATACAGGAACTGTTTCTGCAGCTGCTAACGTACTTAACTGCCTCTGTGAAGGCAGTATAGCCCTCACAGTGATCTGCCGCCTCAGAGGCAAGAGCCTCATACCCGTTGCTCAGCTGTAGTGTGAAGCTGGGTCTCATACTTGGCTGTTGCAACAGAGAGGACCAGTCATGCCGCGGCAAGGCAGATTTCGTTGTTCTGCTAGCACGCAGACTAAGTCTTACCTTGGCCACAATAAGGCGGTGATCACTGGAGAAGGGTCGTAGTGTAAATGCATTACAGTCTTGTATAGAGCTCCTGTATTTCCTACGAAACAGGATATGGTCTATCTGAGACTTGTGACCACTGGGTCCACTATGAGTCCATAGCTTTCCAGTTCGCTTCTTGAACTGGGTTCCAGCCGAAAACAATTCCATTTCCAGAGATAAAATCCCGAAGATGGACGGAATTTCGGTTAACACTATTGCTATAGACCCAGGGCGATGTAGGTGATTGATGCAGACTTGCATTAAAGTCTCCCAGGAATGTTAAGAATGCATGCTGATCCACTCCATCAGTAGCTGCTTGTAGATTCTGGTAGAAATTTTCCACCTCCTCTACAGGGGCAACACTAGTTGGAGAGTAGCACACAATCAGAACCACCTTAGGAAACTTCTTAGACAGTCTTCCAGAACATGAGAAGTGGCAACGGATGATGCGGTTAGAGATTTGGTCTATTTTGTCCAATGCTGCATGTGAAGTTGGATTCATCAATAGACCAATTCCACCATTGCCACTACCATCTGCTGATGCGAGGGCGAGTCGCCAACCGCCCCCCATGTCCTTAAGCAGAACCTCATCAGTCTGTCCAGTCTGCATTAGGTACTCTTGAACACCCACTGCACTAAGAGAAAGCTTATCTGCCAAGGCAGTCAGCTCACCTTGTCGCATTGGGGACCCGAGTGTTAGGGTGTTTACTGAGGCTAGTCTAGTGACTTGCCTCAGATTCACCAATGGCTTTGTTGGTCGGGGTGGAACATGAGAGTAGCCTCCAACTCCAGAATCCCTCTCCCCCTCACAATCTGGCCTCCCTGGTGACCACGGTTTGGGCCAGAAAGGTCATCAGGAAATGGACTCAAAGAATTGTTTGCCGCTCTCTCTCCAGTAGGGGGTGAGACAGGCAGCCGGTCAGGAGATAACTGACACCTGTGAGGCCGATTGTGTCCAGTCATTCCACTGGCCTCTAGTGGCTGGACCTCCACATTACTAATGTAATCCATAGTGGGGGTTGGGGGGTTCTTTTTTGCCGAGTCAGCTCTCGGGGCAAATACCACACCCTGGTTTGCCATTCCACAGGGTGGGTGTCGCAGTGGAGTCAGATATGAGGCCCATCACCCATATCTACTCTCGCGCACATGACCCACCATTGGCTGTGCAGCTCATCTGCTGGGTCATGCCCTGTACCCCTGCTGCCAGGTGCAGGTCGCAGTGAAGTGCACTCAGAGTGGATATGAGAACACTCTACTACTGACCAGCCATTGGTAGATCACCATCTGCCTGGCCAGGCCATATACCCCTGCAGCCTAGTATATGGGTCCTTAATCCTGGACCAAGGGCGTCCTTATCCCAGAACGAAGGGGGTCCTAGTTACAGGACCAGATTTGCCCTAGTAAGAGGGTCTATGCAGCTACAGGTGGCACCTCCTTTATGCTGCATGGAGGTGGCAAGTTTTCTTGATCAATGACCTAGAATACCTGACCTGACTACAACTTTACTCTAATGACTATCGATTGACTGAAGTATGCACTTCTATATAGTTACCAATTTAGTTTCCAGAGCAACGGAAATTTGTCTCATAATTTCACCATTTTTAATAACAATTTTGCTGGTACAATACAGGGAGCTTATTTACACAACTTCTCTACTAAACGGGTGGATGTAACCTCGCCCATCGGATTTCTCGACCTCAAAAACCCTTATCCCCAAAAAATTTATTTGTTATATGATAAACTATTGTTGTTTCTAAACTAAAACAAATAAATAAATTACACCTAAAATCAATAGAGCAATCATAATTTAAGTACGTGAAAAATCTTCACTAACATTAATGGAAATTATGAAATTTCCTTACAGTGGAATTGTATAATTCTTTTACAACAGTTAGCTTAATATATCATGAAGTTTTTGATATATTTTAAAATTTGATGCGACTTCTAGTTTCCGAGATATAACAATTAATGTGTAACACGCCAATGTAAATATTACTAATTTCCCATTGAATCACAGCATATTGTGAAATTAATTAAATTATTCTGGAACATTACTAATTTGCTACTTTTTTTAACTAGCTACGTTTTTATGATTAGTTTGAAATGTTTTAAATTTTAATAATTGTTATTCTTTGTTTTGTTTACCATAATGAAATTTAAGAATGAAACTTAAGATTTAAAAATTAAACTTAACCGTATATACCTACAACACAATCGATGCAAGCTATATAGATTTGTCAGATAGTGTTCTAATGTCAGATGTTCCACCATCATCAGTAGATGTTTTCAACTATAGTGGTTTGGACATCTCTTCACATGACATTAGTTCCCTAGAAGGTAACAAATGGTTAACCGACAACATCATAGAGGCCATAATTAATGGGTTTTCCACAGATTACAATGGTAAGGCAAAAGTCTTCAACCCCCACTATCTCAATATTTTTGAATCCAATGAGCTCAAAGTAACTGCCCATCGGCCCAAAACAGACTTCTTATCCTATAACTTACTTTTTTTCCCTTTTAACGTTAGTGGTTGCCATTGGGTAATGCCAGTCTACTCACTAACAGAATCATGCATCTGGTATTTCGACTCTCTAGCATGGACTGATGAAAAGGCACTAATTATTCTAAAACGGTGGATAAACAAACAATTCGCGAACAACAGTACCACTCCCACAGAAATCAAAATGGTTCCACGCCTGCCTAAACAACAATATAACAATTTCCACTGTGGGGCTTACATTTGCTATTTTGCATATCTGCTTCTAAACAATAGACCTCAGTGCCAGTATAATATTGATGACTCTGTAATTTCACTCTTCCGCAAACAAATGTCATCATCAATTATAGAAAAAGCAACTCTAGTTAGACCAGCGCAATCCACTGACCAACCAACAATGCTGAAGTGCAAGCAAGAAACTCCAAACATCCATACACAACCTACTAACAATGCAGAAGTAAACCGCACACCAACCTTACCACCAACCCAGACCAACGCAAAAAAGTATGACACCTCGACTAAATCCACTAACAGTTGCTCATCAGACACCCAAACGCACCTGCTAAGGATCTACTGCAATCTATGCGAAAAGACAATAAAAATAAACAAGGATGGTAAGGTAAAAAAGCACGAAACCAAAATTGGAGACCTATGCTTAGGATCAGGAAGGCAAACAAATAACACAGTGAAGCCATCTATGCATCCGACACCAAATGACCAGAATACCGAAGAAAATCTCTCAGCCCACCCACACCCATTTGAGACCGAATTTTCTAATTCCCCAGATTCAGACCTGGCTTTAGAAACTGATCAGACTGCCCCATTTCAACCAGCCATAAATAGTACCCTGCCTCCATTTGAGGCAAGCAATCCCGGTTTCAGTTGGAATGGTATCCCGGGGAGTATATTTATAACACGTCTACAAAGTGTATATGATGAAATCGTCCACTGGAAGCCTTTCCTTTTTGATGTATCTAGATCACAAGCAGGGAGGATGTTCGTAGACACACTTACCGGCCTCCACAAATCTTTCAGCGAAAAATTAGCACTAGAACCTATGGCTATGTTGGCAATAATGGTACTACCAAAACTTATTCTACAGGCCGCTGGGAGTCCTGAACAAAAATCTGGGAGTATTAGTCAAACACTGCGTCGAAGGTTGGAGCTATGGGAAGCTGGTAAAATAGAAGATTTACTACAAGAGGGCAGAGCCCTTCGCAGGGGAAGAAGGCCTAGAGATAATAAACCTGGCGAACAGCAAAGGCGCGATTTCATCGTCAGGATGGGCACTGGACGTGTTGCAGCAGCACTCAGTATACTGGGAGACTCAAAGGTACAGGGGAAACCACTTGGTTTAAATGACACAGTCGGAGACAAAACCGTCAAAGAAATTCTTCGAGAGAAACACCCAAGTCCTGGTAAACTGGACACACTCCTCATTGAATCATCCTGGCCAAATAGTATGGAATACCACCCGGCCATCTATGACCGAATTACTTTGGAGACTATCCTCTCAGCCACCCTGAGGACCAGGGGTTCCGCTGGACCATATGGACTGGATGCAGATAGTTGGAGGAGGCTCCTGACATCCTTTGGAAAGAACTCAGTTGACCTAAGAAAGAGCGTCGCAGCAACTACGAGGCGCATAGCAACAGAGCATATAGATCCAAAAATACTAACACCATATAATGCATCTCGACTTGCACCACTAGATAAGGATCCTGGAGTAGGCCCTGTTGGTGTTGGGGAGGTTCTGCGGAGGATAAATGGGAAGGATATAATGACCTGTATTAGAGCTGACTTAGAAAAAGATGCTGATAACACTCAACTTTGTGTTGGACAGATCGGCGGAATAGAATACGCTATACATGCACTTAGAGATCACTTCGAGGACCCAGAATGTGAAGGAATCCTTCTAATAGATGCAACCAACGCATTTAATGCATTAAACCGCAAACTAACGTTACTAAACTGCCAGGTTATCTGTCCAGCTCTGTCAACAGCACTATGCAACTCATACAGAAGTCCCTCACAACTGTTCGTAGATAATGAGACCATGTTGTCAGAAGAAGGATCAACACAGGGTGACCCACTGGCACTGGCGATGTATGGTGTTGGAACCCTTCCACTAATAAAGCTAGTTGGTAAAGTGGCACACGATCTCGATCAGGAAAAATTTGGAGAAGACAAATTGTTGGAAAAATGGTTTGCAGATGACGGAAATGCAGCTGGCCGACTACAAACCCTTCGAACATACTGGGATGCCATATGCTCCTATGGACCTTGATATGGTTATTCCCCGAACGCAATAAAAACATTTCTTATCGTGAAGGAAGGATTCATGAGCGAAGCTAAAACCATTTTTGCTAACACTGGCGTACAACTAACTGAAGGTCATCATGTACTAGGCTCAGTTATTGGGTCCCAATCATGCTGCAGTGATTATGTAAATGACAAAGTCCATTCACTGTGTGATCAGCTGGTTAAACTTCGAGAATTCGCTGTAACAGCTCCTCAGCCATCCTATAGTTGTCTCGTGTGTGGCATGCAACCTAAGTTCAACTTTTTATCAAGAACAACTCCTGGGTTTACCACCGCAATGGACCAAATTAATGACATGATTACAGATCGGGTCATCCCAACCATAACAGGTAATCCCCCTCCAGGTAAAATACAGCGCGATCTCCTCGCTCTGCCTGTCAGGGAGGGAGGTCTAGCAATATTAAGATCAACCGACCTTCATCAGGGTATCCAGGAGTCCCGAAGATTATGTGAACCACTCTTTAGTGTTGACACCTGCTTAGAACCATCAGAAGCTCGTACAAAACAACAAACAATCCGCCGAGAAATAAAGAAAGATCGAATGGAAGGTGTGAAGGAAAGCGCAGCGTGCATCCACAGTAAGCTTAGCAACAGCGACCAATACCTCCGCCTACTATCTAAGGAAAAGGGAGCCTCTTCCTGGCTGACCGCACTACCACTGACCAAATACGGTTACTCCCTACACAAAGAAGCCTTCAGGGATGCACTGTGTTTGCGATTTGGGTGGCAGCCACCAAAGCTTCCTGCACTATGTTCATGTGGGGCCGAACACTCCATATCGCTTGTCTTACACTGTCCAAATGGTGGATACCCCAGCCTTTGCCATAATGAGGTAAGGGACTACTTGGCGGAGTTATTAGTCGAGGTTTCTCATGACTTGCAGATAGAACCACACCTTCAACCAGTGGGTGATGAACAGTTTAAACTGAGTAGTACCTCAACAGACCTGGATGCTCGACTGGATGTGGCAGCTTCTGGCATATGGGGTGGATGCTTCCAGAAGCTCTTCATAGACGTGAAAGTTTTTAATCCACTTTGTGCATCCAACCCCAAGTCGATCAATGCAGTTTATACAAAGCATGAAAAGGATAAGCGCCGCAAATATGAAGAACGGATAACTCTCATTGAACACGCATCCTTTACTCCATTTGTAATGTCAACTACAGGGGGAGCTGGCAGGGGTGCTCAGGCACTATTAAATAGAGTAGCACTCCTTCTATCTGCAAAGCGAGGTGCTCCTTACTCCGAGACAGTGGCATTAATCCGTACACGTTTAAGCTTTGCGCTATTGCGCTCTTCAATAATGTGTTTGCGAGGCGCACGAGAACCACGGATTAAACGGGTCCCAATTACTCTGCAGGAAACCGGAATACAGGCAGCTACATCTGAGGCCTGTATCAAAGTTTAAACAAGTCATCCCAATCACTACACAGCTCTAATTCCCTTCATCATTCAACCTTTACTGTAGCTACTGTAGACATACATATTATTTGTGTTAGTATTTTTATTCCGAAACGTTTATATTTAATTGATATATCTCATTATAAGTATTATTATGAAAAAAAAAAAAAAAAACTAATTTGCTACTTACTTTTCCCTAATGTTCCTTTTGTTTGGCTTGTGTTATGCAAATATACGCAGAATTTCCATGAATAAACATATGATCCGCAAAATAAAATTTTGTAGATTTTTTTTTTGGTCATTAATAAGGTAATATAGAATCCAAAATATGTGGTTCGGATTGATTGCGAAATACTTATGGGTTTTTTGCTAGATTGACTGGACTATAAGAAAAGGGATGGCGGCCTCCGCCCCATAGCAGTAGGCGAGAACCTCAGAAGGCCTCCCTCAAAGTGCCTTGTCTCTGGGGCGGCTTACATAGCAGCAGATTACCTGTCTCCTCTCCAGGTTGGGGTGAGTACTCCAATCGTGTGTGAGGCTATTGTTAGACCTGTCTCCTCCACTTTGGACAACACCACCATGTGCTACTCGTGCTACTCGTGGACTTCAAGAACACCTTCAACGCGATAGACCGTGCGAGTATGTTCTCTGAAATCCGCCTCCATATCCCTTTCATCTCCGCCTGGATTGAGTCCTGTTACGGCGTACAGGCCATCCTATAGCTGGGAGACAGGAAGATTCTAAGCTGCTGCGGTGTTCAGCAGTGTGATCCACTAGGCCCCCTGGGTTTTGCCATCACCCTCCAGCCACTGGCCATACGCATCAAGGAGGAGGTCTACTAACCTACAGTTCTCTAGCTGGTACCTGGATGATGGTACCATATGTGGCTCCTCCACTGCCCTACCAATCGCCCTTGACATCATTGAACTCATGGGCAGATAGGCCCCCCTATCGGCCTGCTCCTCAATCGGGAGGTAATCTCAGATATTTACCCTTCAGGAATCTGACTCCAAACTCAATGTTCTCCCAAAGTCAATCCCAGCTCTGTCTACAGGTCTAACACAGCTGGGCTCCCCTATGGATCCACTGTTATACTGTGATGAGGCGGTTACCCATCGGGTCAGCAAAGTCAAAGACATCATTGCCTGGCTCCCAGACATAAAGGACTCACAGATGGAGACCTCATTGCTACGGTCTTGTCTTTCTCTATACAAGGTCATGTCCGCCCTCCGCTGTTGTCCCCCCGACTTCATTGTCTGCCTCAACCGAGTTCGAATCCGAGATGCCCTGTCGGACATCTTAGGTGGGTCGATGGCTCAAAGCTACGCTTCCAACGTCCATGGGTGGACTAGGGCTACGGAAAGCTACCAGCCACGCTCCGGCCGCGTATGTAGCATCATCCCATCAGTCACTCAGATTGGTCAGCAGAATCCTCTGGCACCCCCCGATGGATCCACATCTCACACCAGTGATAGATCGCATTGCCGTCACGGCCAAGAACCCTGAATGGTCCTCAATATCCATGCTCCCTTCTCCCATTACTCAGCGTGCCCTCTCACACGTCATTGACATCGCCAACCATGACCTTCTGATCACTACCACCCCCGGCACCCGTTCCATTGCCTTGTCCAACTCCACCTCTTTGCCACATACCGGCGACTGGTTACAAATGATCCCATCCACGTCACTTGGCCTTCACATACTGGACAGGGAGTACCAGACATGCCTACAGTATTGGCTAGGTGTACGTATGTCTTCTGAGCAAACCTCCTGTCCAGTGCGTGAGTCAGTCTCTGACTCCTTCGGTGACCATAATGTGGGTTGCGGAGGTGCCGCCGACCGTATCAGTCGTCACGACTCTCTCCGAGATGGAGTCTACACTGCAGCTCAATCAGCTGCTCTAGTGCCCCGGAGGGAAGTTCATGGCATAGTGGCCGGCTCCCGCGGCAGACCAGCTGACGTGTTCCTGCCCAACTGGTGCAGAGGAGAACCAATGGACTTAGCTATTACGGTCATCTCGAGCCTTCACGCCCTCACCATCCACGGGTCTGCCATGCACCCAGGTCACGCACTCACCATGGCGAAGCACCACAAGATGACTTCGCACGCAGAGGAATGCCGCTCCTCTGGGGTGGGGTTCACACCACTTGTTGTCGAAGCCCTGGGGGGTTGGGACCAAGAATCTATAGCAACCATCCGGGAGGTCGGTAAAATATATAGTAAAATGCTTTATTTCTACTCGGAATAGAGTAGAAAATTTTTAACTACTAAATATGGTGGTTAATATTCTGGTATACTGAAGTACACGAAGTTCACAGTATGTAGTTACTACAGTAATAATATGGAGTAGGTCTATCTATTCTTATTGTTTTAATTTTTGATATTTTAATAAAAAAAAAAAAAAATTTCGTCACAGCGATCACCGTGAGGTATTTAACGAAAAGGTACATCGGCGAATACGATAGTAATGGGAATATCTATAGAAAGCAGGACTTCGTTGGAAAACACAAAGTAATTGTTAATGTTATGGATACCGCAAGCAACGTTAGTAACAACACGTTCATGGGGCCTTTGCTCAGTAGGAAGTAAGTACGCTTAGCAGTTGGGTAGCGCTAGTTACAACGTTGTAGTCGCCCTCTAGCGGGTAACTAGATAAATGATGATATGTCAGAAAATAAATTTACCAAGTTTTATATAATTTCATCCATTGAAATTTTAAAAAAATCTGTTGGGATGCAATTGTCCGGGTCGCAATTGTCAACTTCCAACAGCCGACATACAGACAGCGACAGTCAGACAGACCGACTGACCGAGAGGCAATGGTTGAAACCGCGTGCTCGCGGTTTGTTAACATATAAACATAATTTAAATATGTAAATACCGGTTACAATTTAACCTATCCTATAATAATAATAAAATAAGTTAGATGTGTACACCTTTTCAAATGTAAAATTTGTATTCATTATTGTTTACCCAGAGTGTCGGTGAAATTGATAAATTTCTGAGCTGGGCAGACGGAGTAATCGTTGTTTATAGTATCGTGGACAGCTCGAGTTTCAGTGAGGCTGAGAATATGTTCGTGGGAATTAAAGAGGAGTGGAGGAGTATTGGTCGGTTGACACCGCCGGTGATGTCTCTGGTGGGAAATAAGGATGATTTAAATGCTTACAGGTATATTGAAATTACGAACTTCTTTATTATCCTAAAATATTAATCGGTATTGGGACAAAAGTCCGAGTGAGAAATTAATCATCATGTTAACCTTTTTCGGACCCTCGACCTATCCGGATTGTCGTACTGGGTGTTTGGGGTCTACGTCGACGGCCAAGCCCTTTTCTGTGTTTTATAAAGGACAGAGTTCGAAAGTTCATCACATGGTGAAGGTCTGCATGACCAGTACGCAGGTCTGAAATTAGCCGGAAATATTTTCCCAGCGCATATTATTATAACTTTTTGTTGGGCACAGCTTTGCAAAGTCGGCAATGACGTCCAGGTGGGATCGAACTGGTGACCTCCGAGTTGGAAGTCTGACACTCTAACAGTTCAGCTAGCGGCTCACGTAAAAGATAGACCTGGAAATACTACCTGATACCTTGTATGATTGACTAATTATTGTTATACATTTATAGAAAGGGATCTAGGGGTCTTAACCTCGAATGATAAGTTTATTTTACCGAGAATAACTTATCTTTTATTGGCACAATTGTAGGACTAATCCCATCACATGTGTACATTTTTACCGAAAAACACAGCTTGCCAACACATTGTTACTACCAACCATTAATTATTGTGGCCGTGATGGTTCATGGTTAATATACACTACCCTTTCATTGTAGCGAATGGTTAAAGTCGGCCAAGTACCGTAGGGTTGAGCACAGTGGCAGCAGATGATGGTATTGACAGATGAGTGGCCATGAGGAGGTTAATAGCGGACATACAAGGTATCAGATAGTATTTCCAGGTCTATCTTTTACCCGAGCCGCTAGCTGAGTGGTTAGAGCGTCAGACTTCCAACCCGAATTAAACAAAAATTGTAACAAATTTTGAAGCCTCCTAGCGGCATGCCTGATATTTTAAAACTTCACTAAAAGCACTAGGCCCATCTTTCCTTATTATTCCATTTCTATTTTTCGATATGACATTTATTGGAACCAGAATGTTCATCGTTTTCATCACATTTGCGGCCACTTTTTCTACTTTCATTTTCAGTTTCTGATATTAGGCAAATTTCTAAAAAAAAAATTAAAAAAAAAAGAAATATACATGTTTTTTCAATTTTTGTTTGAAAAAATTGTAAATAGAATGAAATCAAGGAAACTGCGTGCGAATTTTAACCCCCTTAACAACGAGTCATACTAAAATCGCGGAAGTGACAAAAAATTGCAAAAACAAAGCACCACCCTGCAGGCGCTTCTAATGGGATTTTCCAACCAATACCATAGTAGAGTGTTTGGTGATATTTGTGCTATGGCAGGGGAGCTGGAGAGGCTGGGGAGGAAACTTGATAATTGGCTTGAAACTTTAAAAAAAAATTGATCAAGTGTTGATTACCTCTCCTGCAACTTGATAGGAATTCATGCTTTTAGATTATCGTACTTATATTCTGGGTGTTCAACTCTTCTTTAATAATATATATAGATATATATATATATTTATCTGTCGCTATGACCTTTCATATATATTCCAATAAATCAGATGTAGCTTATAGAATAATTTGATTAAATTCAAATTTATTATTTTAGAAAAATTCCCCATCGCAAAGCCGTCGGACTAGCTGGGCAGTACGACTCGCGCTATTGGGAAGTTTCAGCCGCTTCCCCTGACTTTGAGAAAATCGATAAAATTTTCCACGATATTATCATTATGGTGAGAAATTTAGAAGTGGACATGTGTGGACAAGTGAATTGCGCATCAGGTTCGTTTAGTGTTGGTTACATGCATATTGCTACTAAAAGTAGGTCGAACGAGCACGGACGGTGGAAATGAGTTCCAGCCAGGATTCCCGATTCTCCATAGTTATCGCAATTTCGTTACTCCCAATTCACGTAACCCATACAAGTTAGTTTGGTTTACATATACAGTACAGGCCACCAAAAAAAGAAGATTTGGTGGTGATTCATTGCTGGTGACCTGAATGTGTACTCCTACTACTCCAATAATCGGCCTGCTGCATTGAAACTGCACATTGAGATGCTATGCCGGCTTATCAACAAACCAACATCAACAACTTACCTATCCCCCATGACTTTTGCGAGACTATCCGCATCTTCAAGGCCAGTGTTCTTTAAGATGCGTCTCAAGAAAGTTATGGGCTGTCCCCCATGCTTATTCACTCCATGAGGCTGCCAAAGTACAAGATTATGCACTGGCTGGTCCTCACGGCGAAAGCAATGTCCTGCAAAGCGGAGGCGATTTTGTTCTAGTGTCAAGCTTGGGGGAACCAACGAGACATCTCCAATGTTTTATAGTGTCTGGTTGGAGAAGTGTGCCTGTGCATCATACTTGACACAGTCCGACACGGACCTTACGTTTCCGATGAATTCTGTGTGACTTCCAAATCCTGGAAAGCCCATTCAATGCTGCCAATCCATCCATTAAATTTACGTATTCTAATGTCCTCACCTGACTTCCTGATCCATGATCCCAGGTAACAAAGTCGTCCAAACGCTCAAGCATACCATCCTTTTGGCTTATGCTCTTAAGACCAGACATTTTCTTGAGGACTTTCAAAGTTAACTATCAAAAGTTTGGTCTTCTTGGAGTTAACAAATTCGTCCCAAATTCGCAACTTTGGACAGCTGTAATTAAATCCGACTTAAATCAAACAATTATTGTGGTGGTACATTAATCTGGGATTGGAAACTTAATCCCGAGTTCCCGAGTTTTAAGTTGCTCTATAGTCCTACAAAGTGTCTCTACAATATGGCTCTTGAAGATTTTCTGAACCTCCTGAGTATTCCCCCACACTCGCGATCTGCTATCAAGCAACGATGTAGATTTTATAGGGTAGCTCATGAAGGAAGAAGAAATGTTGTTATGGTTCGTTATATAAACTGAAACTTCTCTGTTTTTTGTATAACTTTTCTATGAATCCTAGTAAATGTGGGTGCGGTCGTTCATCATCTGATAATTAATGCCTTCTATCTAATATGCTCCTCGCATTTTTGCGTGGCACAGGAAGAGAGTTGTTGCTTTCTACATTTAATCGTCTCATGTTCCATACTAACGCATTATTCTGTTTGTAGTATAGTTTGTGGACAGTAGTAAACAAATTAATCACATATTACAGTTAGTTGTATAGAACAAAACTCACAGCTTATGGACAAAAACTCAGGTAACGTATGAACAACCATTTTTATCTCCAATAGATCTATCTGATAGAATCCGTAATGCTGGGATGATAATTCACAGATTGGTGAATTTTGACATAAATGAGAACGTTTGAAAGTTACAAAGAAATCTATTGAAATCTATTTTCACTTCAGAAACTTTGATTACATTAAACTAGAACTGAAAGTAAACCAAATTAAACTACTCTGTATTTTTATGCCGATAACAATTTTCATATATATTATTTCAGCAAAGCCGCAACCAACTCTGCCCCGTTGTCCAGGCTCTACCTGGTCGGAATCGGAATCAGATGCATCAAATGATTCGTTTGCCTGCAGATCTCCCTGTAAAATATCTCCGACAAACCTGAACACCCAGCAAAAACTAATAATTAAAGGCAGATCTAGATCAGTAAGTATCAGTAGGTATAGTTCAGTAAGCAGCACAGGACACGGAAACTACTTACGTTTTTAATTTTGTTGTGTGTGTACTCCTGAGCTGTAAAAAAATTATACCTGATATTTTTTGAACTCGCGATATTATCAATATTTTTAACACGCGCTATTTTTACTCGCGATGTTTTTCATGTCTCCAATTTTTTCAATATTTCCACCCAAAAGAGTTTATTGTGCCTTTGTTTCAAGAATATGAAGTAATAACTTTTGCATCCTGCAAAATTGATTCTTCCAAAGCACGAAATCGTCTTCTTTGGCTGATATTCACGGCGAAAGCAATCTCCTGCAATGGCTGAGAAACTTGATTTGTCAAGTTATGTATTCATTGTACTTGACATCTGGCGTGCCATTCTTGTGCAATCCGTAATCCATCCACAGATTTGGTGACTAGCTGCTCTAACAACCTTTACGTTTCCAATGTATGCGATGTGACTTCTACTTCCTTAACTATTCAATGCTGCCCATACCTTCCCCTACAAAGGTCTATATCGGACTTCGGGATCCACGATCCCTAGTAGCAGAATTAATCCGCAATGCGATAATTGCAGCCATGACCTGACCATATTGTATGGCCACTTCCCGATGGTGATGGATTCCACTGAATCATGTCTGGGGCCCTTTCCGAACGGAGCTCATTGCGCCGGTGAATCAATTAAAAGAGGATCCGCCCTTGAAAAAAGAGACTAAAAAAAGAGAGATTTAAAAGTGACCCTTGGTCTTCACATGGATCGCTTATTCATATGGCGTGGATGAAATTTTAACTCTTGTCTCTTTACGGAGAGGGGAGAAGATGAGGTAAAATATGGGTTGGCACTATGTTACTTGTTAGAATCTACAATTATTTCAGTTCCTCAGTATTTATAGAATAGGTGCACCAAGAATCAGGTGATCTCTGGTTAGGCTAGTAAAAGATTATTCATTGCGGCCCAGATAATCCTAGGGAGTTTGGCCTTCAGATCAATGAAGCAAGATATTCATGATTCCGATACACACATTACATATTTTAATAGAAACCAGATGTGACTTACTTGTCAACAAATTGTGACAAAAACTAAAAGTTTATCACTGACCGAATTATAGCCATAACACCAATCATTTACACTATATCATATATGGAAATAAATCAGAATGCATTATTTGTGTAGGATTATTTGAGGAGTAGGCCAAGTAACTGTTATTTATAAAGTTGTAATACATACATAGCCAATCTGGTGTGCCCGGAATTCCATATCCTGGTACTATTAGGAGAAAATATACATTTACATATACATTTACATATACATACGATTTCTCATTTTATAAGCACTAGCTAGTCCTTTAAAATGGTTGCCTCCTATTCAATTCAGGTAATACGGTTCACTGTATACATTATACCAAAGTCGGATTTTAAAGTTTCGGTTGAGAATTAGGTACATCCTAGCCTGTAGTCCTACGTATCAGCATATCGTCGCCAAAAAGTCAAACTATAGTAAGTCAATTTTTGAGATTATGTGAAATCAGCAAAACTAGATTTGTAATTATGCAGAAGTTTTTGTTTAATAGTCGTAAAATAGTCGTAAAAATCATTGTGTTATATTTCAGCGCAGTTTGAAACTACTTGTCATTCTATTTGCATTTATATAGTCAGCATTTAACCAAAAATCATGTCAATGGTGTCAAAAACAAATTTTACATAAGCATGTCGGAGATACTGTACGATAGTTTGATGAAATGGTATTTTAACAAAATAGCGGTTACCATACTTTGTCAAAAATATATTTTATGGAATGCTTATAAGAATACGAATAGGAATACGAATAAGGAGTTTTTTACAATATTTTTTTCCTGATATGACAGAATTTAGTCAACTGCTAGCATTATCAAGTCTATTGATTATAACAATAACTTCAAGAATCTTAATGGTTGACCATGTCGTTTCATTTCACTATACCAGCCGGCAGCCATCGAAAAATATCATGCGGAAGCTGAACAGTTATTTAAACAGTGATCGTACCTGCAGGGTGGGGCTGGTTTATAACAGTAATCCAGACTTTGTCAATCATTTAATCAGAGTTTATTTACCTAAAGGCTAAATGCTAATTACCATAAGAAAATGTATTTAAATATTTTACATGTGGGATTACTCGCAACAATATTATTTACTTTATAAAAGACAATAAGTGGAAATAATATTGGGTTATCGGGCATTATTTATCGCGACGTTAAAACAATTTGTGCAAATATATTTGAACCGTTATGTTTAACCGTGCAGGTATTTGGAAGAGCCCGCAGTGCTACTAATCCCAAACCGGTGATTGGGTCTAGAAGTCCCCTGGAGTCCAACAATTCGTTTCCTTTGATGCAGCGAACTCGTTCGATTTCACCATCCACGTCCAACATGAATGGTGAAACCCATTCCGAATCCGCGTTGGTAATCAAGAAGGAGCGGCTACCAAGGTTACGACCGTTGTCAACTCGTCAACGGAAAAGTCACAAGAAAACCTTGTTTAGCCGGATATTCACATAAACTTTCTTCAGATTTATTCTGATCCCTAACATTTATTCTCAAACCTTTTAAATATTTGTTCTTAAAGATTTTAAATTCTTGTTTTGAAAGAATTTTCAAAATTTATCAAAAAAATGTGATAAACTCAACCTATTTTAAATGTAATCGAAATATCGGGGGGCTGGATTGGCTAAATTCGCAATTTGTATAATTATACCGGTACTTAAAATATACGTATTGCATTTATGTATGAATTTATTATTGACATCGGAAATATTTATTGAGAAAAAAAATATACAATCGTTGTTCTAATTTTATATTTAATGTGACTAAAATTTTAATGGCAAATCCATAATGCGCTGCAAAATCTACCCTTTCTAGATAATATATCTATTGTATACAGTACAGTAGAACGAAGACAATATGCCAAGGATGATTGGCATACTGAAGGTTGAAAATGTGCTGAAAAGATTAAATTCAATATAATATGGCTTATAACGTTATTCCCGAATTGTGCTTTTTTCCTTTAAATTGATACATCGTGGTATACAGTAAATAGTAATGAAATTAATTATAAACATATATAAAATATTACCTTAGCTGCCGCCTTTAATTTCTAAATATTTCAGGACCATGTTCATTAAGGCGGCAGTGTGCCGCCTGTATATATTTTATCCTGACCCCCAGGGCGCCAAGGTGCCGCCTTTATTTAAAACTTCTTATGACTTTCTTACAATTATTGAGACGGAAAAATGGAGTTCATATCCGACTTGGGCAGGAAAAACTGGTATAGAAAAGTTAATTTACTATTGCTTAAAGGGATTGCTTTAGTTTGAGGGTACTTTACATTACATAATTTTTGAAATTTTATTTCAATTTAGCCATTAATTATGATACAAATGATTAAAGCGGCAGTGTGCCACCCATGGGATTCAAAGTTAAAGGATTAAAAATTTCGAAAATGATTAAAGACGGTAATGTGCCGCTTTTGAGGGTAGGATATAAGTATTATTGTATTGATCATATCTTTGTAGCAAAATATCTGGTGCGACAATAAAATAAACTTTGGTCCGATCAAATATATTTTTCTTGGGCCTCGGGAGGAAAAATTTATGTAATTTATCTTTGGTACGGAAAGGGTTAATCCGTACTCGAGTAGGCCTACATTGTACTCAATTTAATTATATATAATTAGCCAACATATGACGGTAAAGGCACATGGTTTCGCAGATGTTAATCAAATATATACAGCATTTCAGCCCGCGGCTGCAGATGAAAAGTATGCATTTCAATCTTTCGATAACTGTATTAGAGAAATACGTAGTTGGCTGCAAGTCAATAAACTTAAGATTAACGACGATAAAACCGAATACATCATTCTCTAGGTACGAAGCAACAGCTGGATAAAGTAAACTCACATGGAAGTAGGGGGGCATAATATCGGATGCGTTGCGAGATCTAGGTGCTCAATATTACTGCAACTCGTTTATCATGGACTCCCAGATTAGCAGTTAACAAAGCTGCAACGTATTATGCGTTTTATACGTTTTATGCGTTGTGTACGGAAGTACGACCACATATCTTTGACACTGAAGGATCTTCACTGGCTTCCAGTAAAGCAGCGTATTATATATAAAATAGTTCTAATGACATACAAATCTTTACATGGTGAGGCTCCTGCGTATATCTGGAACATGATCGAATACGTAAGGGAAAGGCATGGGCAGCCTTGAATAAATAGGCTTTCCAGGATTTGGAAGTCCCCGAGAATTAATCGGAAACTTAAGGTCCGATTATTTAGAGCAGCAGTAGTTCCAGTACTCCTCTATAGGAGCCCATGCTGGGCTCTAACTGCTGAGGACACCAAATCTCTGGATGGCACATTCACAAGAATGCTACGCCGTGTTCATTGTATCAAGTACAATGCACACATCTCCAACCAGACACTATATGACATTGGAGGTGTCTCATTGGTTCCCCCAAGCTTGACACTAGAACAAAATCGCCTCCGCTTTGCAGGACATTGCTTTCGCCGTGAGGACCAGCCAGTCCATAATCTTGTACTTTGGCAGCCTCATGGAGTGAATAAGCATGGTGGACAGCCCATGACTTTCTTGAGACGCCTCTTAAAGGACACTGGTCTTGAAGATGCGGATAATCTAGCAAATGTCATGGGTGATAGGGAGTTGTGGCGGTGCAATTTTGTCGATAAGCCGGCACAGCATTCTTAAAAATGCAGCTGCAATGCAGCATGCCGATCCTAGTAGTAGTGTAACATGATAGAACTGCAGTCGAATTCGAGGTATTCAATGCGTAGTAGTGAGACAAGGAAATTAGTCATACCTCGTTATAACTGCATCACCTTAGAAGGGCGAGCATTTATTAATTCAGCACCACGGTTATGGAACGAATAAGGATCCTCGACAACCTGGAACTTTTTAAACCGAAGCTAAAGACACACCTATTCACCCTAGCATAATATGGATAATTCATTCATAAATTATGGCTATCCAAAATTGATGAGAATTTCACCAAATTAACACTAATTTAAATATTGTTACACCAAAACATTATTCAATACCAAATAAAATAAACTCATCCCAAATAAAATTATTCAAACATCAAAAACAATTATTTTTTTTAACATTAAATTTTATCAAATTAATTTTTATTACTGTAATATAATATATTATTATTTAAAAAATTACAAATACATTTTCCTTAAAATATATATATTTTTTTTAACCAAAATAAAAAATTAAAATATTAAAATATTTGGTGCTGGAAGAATTGTTTTTGGTTGACAAGTAATTATTTTAGGGATATTGAATATTTGTTTTTGGGGGATGAATAATTGTTTTTGGGGTATGAATAATTGTTTTTGGGGGAATGAATAATTGTTTTTTGGGGATAAATAATTGTTTTTTGGGGATAAATAATTGTTTTTTTTATGGGGGGGATTATTTTTGGTGGATGGGTTCTTGTTTTTAGAGATGAATTATTGTTTTTGGGGGACGAATACTTGTTTTTGGTGAGAGAGATATTCAAAATTGGGGATGCAAATTGGTGCTACATAAAAACATATTTGGTACTATAACTATTTACATCATTGTGTGCAAAGTAGCACTTTGCAGCGTTATGACCCGAGTTTATTTATGTACCGAGCGACCGCAGCGAAGGAGGTTTACATAAATAAACAAGGGTCTTTAACGCTGAAAAGTGACCTATGCAAGCAATGGTGTATGTAATTTTGTTACATTATGTCAACTTATAGCGTTCGGTGTCAAGGCTTTTACGGGAGGCTAACCTACAGATGCCGCTACGAGTCTTTCTGTAGCGCTTATGTGTGTTATCAAGTGCCTTGGGGTACCTGCCGCACAGCAGGAACACTCACGAAAGTATGTGTGTATATAGGGCTGTCAGCCGGGTACTGGCATTCTCGTTGCGTAATCGCGTCGCAATTTCCTGCAATCCAATCCTTGTAGCTTGTGCAAACTTAGGTTACTCATATCTCACTGATCGATGGGATGTGCTGCTTCTGTAAAGCTCACCCCCCACTTCATGGCTTGCCCCCACATTATCGTGACCTTCTCATATTTCAAATCCTTGCAAATACTATATAATATGAATTAATTCAATGTATATCTTATTATTTTTTTTTGAATACATCACACCTGAGCGACCGGTACTCAATTTTAATATTTTTAATTCAGTAATGGGAATTGCTATTCTTTCGGTATTGGTTGGGCAGTGCCTGAGTGTATCTTTTTTTTGTTTTTTTTTGTATAATATTGTGCTTTCAAATTGAAAATGCGGTACCTTGGATATCGATTTAATTTAGTATTCTATATAGTATTCAATGTATCCTTGTGCATTCAGGTATTAATTGTGCTATGCTGTTAAATTTGGTAGAAATAATCTGTACAGTATGTTTTATGGGCTCTGCCCGATGAATAAACTTGAAATTGAAATTGAAATTGAAAATTGAAATATATATATTATTTAATATATATATCTGACCTGAATGTACAATCAATCACTATAAGTATTGTTCGCGCTTTCAGACCTTTAGCAGTTTAACCTGCCAAATTTAGGTGTCTTCTAGGTTATAAATCGACTTTAGCCTATGACGAGTTTTTGATACACTACATTAGCCGAAGCCAGTCTATGCGCGACCATTCACCCGCTGGATATACCCGGGAGACTGGATTCGGAAGCTTTGACCTTATTGCGGTGTAGGCCTACTGTATTATTCGACTGATCGTTAACATATAATTTCTGACAAATATTATTCACTTTCGGGAAATATTAACAGTTCCTTTAGGACGTGGCGCTCTAAATATGTAAACAGAGTTATGACTTACACTAGACACAACGGGATGGCTATGGATTCACGTATAAAGCGCATTCTTTAGGAGATGCTTTGTTATCAGTCACAATCATGCACACTACCGCACAATGCTGCACACCGATCTGCCGACCTTCACTAATTTTAGTCACATATAAAGAGAACAGCAACCGACACATGTAGTGCCTATTAAATAGCATTAGATTCACTCCAAAACCACTTTAATGTAAGTCGCAATTGTTGTATGTAACCGGTCTCTTACCTTCAGTATATCAAGAAGATTGGGGGTTTTATAATTATTTATCGATATTATCCAATATAATAATATTCCATCAACTGATATAATTAATAACCGACAGCAAATAGCAGTAAAAATGCGGTGTTTGTAGTTTACAATATGATTTGACACACTGACTTGTGATTAGGTGAGTTTGCGTGATAACAGTTATACGTTTCTATGACCAAAGCCTACTAATGTTTGGCTAAAGCCTGAAACACAGTAATTCCAAAGCCGGTCTTCTGGCTGTGGACAAAATACACATACTGACTGAATTGCATGAGCTTCTGTATACAATCTCCAACACAGAGTCAAAAAACGCTCTGATTGGTCGACCGAACAAAGAACGAACAAAGAACAAAGAAATGTTACACGTGGACATATCAGCTGTTAGATGTCGTCATGGTAACTACACTGTATCAAGAGGATTTTGGCTTATTGCGGCATAAGATCGCTAGTTATGTCCGCTAAAGTACACATACAGAAGAAATGGCTTTTTATGTCCACTAAAACACCGGTACAGTAAGGAAACGGCTTTTTATGTCCGTTAAAACACCTACAGAGTACTTTGCGGGGAAAATAACTAGCTAGATCCGCAAAAGCCTTTACAAGTATATAGCTTCGGCGCTTATAAACTGCTTCAAGGGAGGAAAGTAATAGTTACGTGTAAACTGTTCCATTATATTGTGTTGTTGGCGAGTAAATGTACGTGTGACTTACATATATTACAGGTAGGACACTATGTTGGACTTAGTGCGTGGTAAGCGCACAGTTTACATAGTCACAGTCATACATAATGTCAATAGATGTTAGTTACCAGTTGGGGAATAATATTGCAGTACTATGGACGCACACACTCGCACTAAAATGAACCGAATCTATTACAGACAGGGCGCAGTCAGCACTAACCGTGTGGAAATCGAGTTGGTTTGATCTCTGGTCTTGTATATTCATCAACAATAGTAAAGCAATTATAGTAAAGCATGCAGCAAGATATTAAAATGCATGCAGCAAGCTACAATGCATGCAGCAAGATGTTAAAATGCATGCAGCAAGCTACAATGCATGCAGCAAGGTGAAATATTACGAGTCCTGTAGTTACTGTACAATGACTCGCAACAGGCTAATATGTTGTTAGGTTACGCCTGAGAGTAATGGGATGAACATCGACTATATAAACAAGTAATACTGCAAAAATAGAACGTAGCCAATAGGACGCAAGAATACCTGCACCGGTAGTTACCAATGAGAGTTCAGCACTACCACAACTGCTGCTAGGCAACATATAAACAAGGTTCACGGTGGTATACAAGATTTCGATGCAGTTAGCCTGTGCAGCAAAATTCGGTATGTGAAGAAAGGATGTACTATATCGAATATAAGTGTATTTCTGTATATAATGTAATTATATAATTTATTAACAGGTACACATAGTATTAATTATACATATAAATGTAATTATACATTTTAGTCATGTTCTATATCGAATATAAGTGAAATTTATTAACAGGTACACAGTATTAATTATACATATAAATCTACAGTAATTAAAGTTTATTGGAAGTTATCTCCTGCATGGGTTTGATAAATCGTTAATCCATCTTGACTATAGTCGACTGAAGCATACTTAGTCACCGTCCGTCTGTGTCAGTTCAGTTTTACTGAACACTATCGCATATATCACGCTATTTTATTTGGTCATTTTAGTGTCTTCAATTGGACGTTTCGACATAATGGAATAGGTACAGAACACGTTAAACGTTATTATTTTCATACAGTAGCTAGTCCCGTCACTGCAAACTGGATAATAAAGAAGCACTCATTAACATAAATGGAAATAATACATTCTGGAATACGGTAATTGAAGTTGTTTCCATGTCATTGATTACTTTGCAGCGTTCCGTCCTATAGGCCGCAACGCTGCAAAGTAGTAATTTGCAGCGTTACGATTAATTCACCAGAACGCTGTTAAGTTGACATAATATAACAAAATAATTTTTTGTGTGTCAAATTATCTAATTTTGGGTGACACTCTATTGGTGGTACTTATATAATGGTTTGTTGTCTACAATTTCACATAGCTTCACTATATCAACACTGTAATTTGATTATATTGATCAGCACGAAATGTGTAAAGGCGCATAAATAATACAGTAGTATAACAACACCGAACATCCACATCCGCAAACATTAAAAAGAAAATCAACAAATAATAACTTTGTATAGTTTTTAATCTATTCTAGAACATTAAATATTATGTTCATGAACATTTATATATTCTAAATAAGTGTAGATTATGTTCTAGATATTATTAATTAAATAAAAAGCCTAATAAATTAGCTAGTAAATAGAAATAGACAGAAATAACGTGGAAATAATGCAATGCAATAAATAATCATAAGCTACCACAATAAATACAATACTAGCTAGAACAACATGGCCAGAAATTCTTACTCTTATTCTAGAACAAAAGCTGATATTTCCTATGAAGACAAGTAAATGTTATAATAATATCATAATAACCCCTAAAATCGAGCCAACATGCTATGTACAGTACACTATTACTATTAGCAGTAATTAACAAGTAGGTCTGAACTAGTATTTTTATTTTACCAATAGCTACATAATTTCTAGCCCTGGTATAAATTATATTCTAGAAATCCATGGAAAACCATGCAAGTGTCGAACGCCCATATCTTAGCTATTTTTCAACGAAATCCAGATTGTGTTACATATTTGGAAACCTGGCATGGCCTACCCACTGACCCGGCCAGCTTTCCAATGGTACCAACAACTTAGTTTAAAGTTGAAAAATAACTACTGTGTAACCAATTGTAATAGAATAGCCTTGGTTTAACAGGTGCAATGTCGACGGAGACAGTTTTTTTAAACACTTGTAGCTAAAGATTGAAAGCGAAAATAAAAATTCTCAATTTTAAATTAAAATTCTAAAAATTCTAATTCTAAATTTATAAAATTCTATGTTTTAAATTTCATGCAATCTCATTAAGAGTGTATAAAATTTGGGGGGGGGGGGTTGGCATGTTAGTCATTTACGACATTTTTAATAATAAATGAATTGTTGTGGGGTGAGTGACGGTGAATTAAATATATAATGTAGATAGGACAATATGATAATGCTCTCCATAGCGAAAAATATCAACCGGCCCTATTGGGGCTCGAACCCGGTACCTAGGTTTCAAACTTCTGGTTATCATCAGCCGGGTGACTGTACTGAGCTACCAGACCGGATGAAAAGGTACCGGGTTCGAGCCCCAATAGGGCCGGTTGATATTTTTCGCTATGGAGAGCATTATCATATTGTCCTATCTACATTATATATTTACGACAATTATTCCTGGACATGGTGTTCTACTGTGTAGGCCTACTTATTATATTTGTGTTGTATCAATCAGAACTTAAGATAAACTAAGCAGTTGTTTCCAGTTTCAAACAGGAATATACCCTTTGGAATGCTTGCTCCATCCTTCACAACTGTAGCCGTCCCACCGAACCCGTTCACTGGTAACACAGCCAATCGAGCTACTTTCTTTCCTACTTCTTCAATCCGTTTATAAATTCCGAGAAAATGTTTATCATCTTCTTCGATTGGAAGTACGAAATGCGACATTCGGCTTCCTTTCCAGAGAGTTTCAACTACCCCAATAGGCGCAGAGTTACCACAATCTAGAATAGAACGCGTTGTTTCCAATACCAGAGACATATTGGGTTTGTAGCCAATAGACTTACATTGACAGATCGATACTGTCTGTTTGATGGGTTCATATAAACCAACAGTGAAACTGCCATACCCAAACCGAGGACTAATGAACATACCCGGCGAATTAAGGCAAGATATCCAACAAATCGAACATTCACATGGGTCCAATAGAATTACATTATTGTTGCTCGTTAGCAAATAAGACCCACTGTAAGTAGTGATACCGACTATAGATCCTATCGCTTGACCTCTATATGTTTCATTACCGAGGCACAAATGTTTGACTGTGCCGCCACCAGTAGCTTCTCTGTCTATAACGAAGACGCATTCTTCGGTAGCTGCGATCCAGTAGTGCCTATAGGTAGAGCTGACTCTATTGTAACGGCGGTCTAAAAATTTAATATGTTTCTTTGAGGAGCTGCAATCGGAATGTAAAGTCACTGGTGTCCCTTGAAGATTCATTGAACCATTGTCTTCGTTTATCTTGTAAAATAAAATGCGGTTGGATAATGAGTCGGTTATCCCCAGGATACCCTCGTAACTACCTGCAATGGGGCCAACCTCAAGGATTCCTGTTTTCCTGCAGTCTATTTGACAAGTTTCCATTATTTTTGGATCTTCTGATAAAACCTTCTCGTATTGGTGGATGTGAAACTGTTCCACCACCTCAACAAGTTCTTCTCCTGGATCTAACATACTATATGCTTCATCTACTGGGACCACTACATCATCTCCCCCATCGCTGCTAATTATTATTCGACCAATAACCCCCATCAAGGCATTCGGTAATGTCGCTTTATCTACCGAAATGTATCGCAATTGCTGCACGCCAACCCTTTCCACTTCCGTAATCTGTTGATCGATATCTTTAAATTTTTTCAATAAGTTCTTGACTTCTGCTATTTCATTCAGTAACTCTGAATTAGTTTTCTCCATATACGGTTCAATGTCACTAGGAACATCTATGTTACCTAGATGTTCCCTTGCTTTCGTTATTTTAGAAACCATTTTGCTCTTTAAATAGTGAATTTCCTTTAATCTTTTATCTTCTGCATCTTTTACTTCGCTGAATAAATATTCGAAGTCTTTCCTGATGTCAGCAGTACAAGCTTTAGCTGCATCGTTCAAATCTTCCAGAACTCCATCTAACACCAATAAATGTTTTGCCAATCGCAATCTGGGTTTCAATGAGTCCTGTTCTAAGTTTCCTCTGAGGGAGTGGCAGACTTCAGTGGCATAAGATACCTCGTGATCTTTGGAAACATTGTCAACATAATGGCATTGACGGCACACAATTGATACGCAACCATCGCAATAATGACGTTTGTTTAAATGATGAATTCGGCACATATCCCATTCTTTAGAGTCGTCGGCTGTTACCTGATTATCCACAACGATTGCATCATTACCATATCCCGTCGGTTCAACTCCTGGAACTAAATCAGAAGGTTTAACGTTTAACTCCCGTTCCATTATAGATGGAAGCAACATATGTTCTCAAAATAAAACCTACAGGATGTAAATGGTAAAGTACCTTATTAAAATTCAAGGTTAGCTACTGTACCACCTACTGTATTTGGTGCCTCAAAATCAAAACCAGTACTACAGTACTGTTGTTCTTCACTCACTCACCCGTGCATTTTATTATATTTCAGTCGCTATTTTGGGGCGCTATTTTCAGACATTACTGTAGGCCTATATTGGGATTGTTATTAGTACCGGTACTGCAGGTCTGTTGGATAGGGGAAAGGTAATGACGGACAGTTTCGTTTGATTTACGGCACTCAAACTGCGTCAATCGTTCCCATTTCTATTTTTGCATGAAAAGTTTGAGCTTTTCAAGGAAAATACCGCTATTTTATAAAATAAATTTCAACTTTTTAAAAAAAGTTCCGTATTCTTTGTAAACAAGGTGCAGTACTGTATAACAGACGAATATTGGCAAAACTAGAAAATCTGCTCGAATTGTATTATTGCATATATATATATATAGATCTGCTGTATTATACCAAAAATGTACAAATTGGTAGAAAATTGGCGGAGTAGTAGAAATGCCACTCCCTGATAATTGCCTTTAAAGTTTAAACCTTCCCGCGCAAAAAATGACTGATAATTCTGACTGTTAAGAATGTCTATCAATATATACAGTATGTAGCTAAAAGAACTACTACTAGTATCTGCATGCTGCATTGCAGCTGCATTTTTAAGAATGCTGTGCCGGCATGTCGACAAAATTGCGCCGCCACAACTCCCTATCACCCATGACATTTGCTAGATCATCCGCATCTTCAAGACCAGTGTCCTTTAAGATGCGTCTCAAGAAAGTCATGGGCTGTCCACCATGCTTATTCACTCCATGAGGCTGCCAAAGTACAAGATTATACACTGGCTGGTCCTCACGGCGAAAGCAATGTCCTGCAAAGCGGGGGCGATTTTGTTCTAGTGTCAAGCTTGGGGGAACCAATGAGACACCTCCAATGTTATATAGTGTCTGGTTGGAGATGTGTGCATTGTACTTGACACAATGAACCCGGCGTAGCATTCTTGTGAATGTGCCATCCAGAGATTTGGTATCCTCAGCAGTTAGAGCCCAGCATGGACTCCCATAGAGGAGTACTGGAACTACTGCTGCTCTAAATAATCGGACCTTAAGTTTCCGATTAATTCTCGGTGACTTCCAAATCCTGGAAAGCCTATTCAAGGCTGCCCATGCCTTTCCCTTACGTATTCGAAGGTCCTCACCTGACTTCCAGATCCATGATCCCAGGTAACAGAAGTCGTCCACATGCTCAAGCATACCATCCTTTGAGCTTATGCTCATCCGATGAGAGACTTGCTGAGAACTTTCAAAGTTAACTGTCAAAATTTTGATCTTTCTGGAGTTAATAAAAAGACCAACACTAGAAGCAGCATGTTCTAATGAGCTGAGGAGCCGTTGGGCTCCCTCTAGTGATTCTGAGAGTACTCCTAAGTCATCAGCAAAGTCTAGATCAGTTAGGTACTTGGCAGGATTTCCTCGACTTCTGGAGCCAGTAGGTGGAGTTATCATCACCCCATCATCTTTATGATGATCTAAGGACATGCGTAGAACATAGTCAACCACAATTATGAACAAGAATGGTGCAAGTGTGTCTCCCTGGAGGACGCCTCATAACACTTCAAATGGTTCTGTGTCACCATCAACAGTAGACACAAATGTTGTCGAACCATCGTATACTGATCTGATTGCTGCAATAATTTCATCAGGAATCCCATATAATGAAAGTAAGCTGAACATACGTGAGCGGGATACTGAATCAAAGGCCTTGAAGAAGTCAACAAAGATAACAGCCAGATGCCTGTCTTTCTTTTTTGATAAATCTTCAATTATCCTTCTAAGAGCCAAAGTGGGTTCCATGGTCCCACGACCTTTACGGAACCCATTCTGATTTCCACGGAGCAGTCTCTCAATGGGATCCCTGATGCGATTTAATAGAATTCTATTGTATAGCTTTGCAGCAATCGAGATCAATGAGATTCCCCGAAAAGAACCATAGAGTGTTAGGTAGCCCTTCTTGGAAACTGGCACCAACTTATTTGTTTTCATTTCTTGTGGGACTCTTGTTTTTCGGTACATGTCTATTGAAATGCGGGTTTCCTAGTCGCTGAAAAAGGGCACACCATCTAGCAAAAAGTTTAGCTATGGGGTTTCCTGATCGCAGAATTAATTTCGAGTGGTCATTTATTTTCACATTTGATAATTTACTAATTGTCTGTTTGGCTGTCAGATTGACGGTAATAGTTTGACGGACAGACTGACAGACATACGGTACAGACATAAACGTCGACGCCAAATTATAAAACTGAGATTGGAAACTAAGTCACTGAGCAAGTAATCAGACTATCTGTCTTTTTTAGACATGCCTTCTATTGTTTTGGGGACAGAATGACGGACAGTCAAACCTTCAGAAACCCAGATCTTGCTAAACGGTGTTCAGATTTGAAATCTTGATAAAAATTTGTTACTGATGAAATTGAAAATTAAGAACTCCCGCAACTGAACAGCATATGATGATGAGCACGAGCTAGTAGTGATAGTAGAACATGTTGCGAAAATTTTTTTTGTGTATTTTTTTTAAATAAAACATTCATTTCAACGCAACAAATTTTTATTATGGTAGCTGATGTTGATAATAGCCTAGCTGCACTAAGGTGCAGTGACGGTGGACCCAGTAAGATCTCGCGGTAAGCGATACTTACTTTCCTAGTTCACTCATGTTCTAATTCGTGTTCTTGAGCACGCGTTTGAGAGTCATTGGCTGTCCATTACGTATCTTCTTACCATAGCAGACTGACACGGCACAAGGTTGTGTAGGCTCTACAGTACAGGTTGATCTTGCCGGCGAAAACAGTGTCGAGCAGGCTTCAGGCGGCCTCTCTGCAGGGTGATGCTGTGTCTTGGCAATGAAATGTTGCCATAGTTGTATAAGACTTCATTGCATATGTGTGCGTCAAAGGCAATGTTGAGAACCCTGCGCAGCATCCTGGTACAGTATATGCACTATCCATAGACCTTGGTGGCCCAGCATGGGTTGCCATAGTCCATAGAGCAGCATAGGCTCCATATTGCTGCACGGAAAAAAAGCACCTTTAAAGAGCACGACAGCAATACCAGACCCGGATAGCTTGCGGGTGGTAGACCAGGCTTTCACTTGCGAATTCGGAGATCTTCACCACAACTCCGTATCCACGAATCAGTGCTATTCATAAAGAGCCAAAATTGGGTGATGCCTCCATAAGCTACAGTAGATAATACTGTAGCTTCTGATCTCCCTCCAATGACTCAGACAGTAAACCAAGATATATTAACTACATTTACATAATATTGTGTGCAAAGTAGCATTTTGCAGCGTTATGACCTGAGTTTATTTATGTACCGAGCGAGCGCAGCGAGGGAGGTTTACATAAATAAACAAGGGTCTTCTTTTAGGAATTTCTTCCAAAATTTCCGGTAACCAAGTATTGTTTTGTGAAAATGTTTAACGCTGAAAATTGACCTTTGCACACAATTATGAATGTAATTTTGTTTCATTATGACTGGGAACTTAACAGTGTCCAGTACAGTCCCAATCCCAATAAACATTAACTTGGTCGTTTTGGCGGCCAAAATGACCAAAATCATCACAAAATGTAGTGTATTCCTATGGGCTACTTGGTCGTTTTGGCGAAGCGATTTAACTCGAATCAGCTCAATCCAGACAGTCTGTCTCCTTGGCCATCCATTTGGTGGATCTGACTAAATGTCGGCTCGCTTTCATTTTTATTATTGACAGATTGTTAACTTACCCCGCGCTGAGCCTTGCAGTACTGGAGTCCGCCCACTGAGGCATTGATAGAGTACACAGTCTTATAAAAGGAGTTGAATGGGGCTTCGTTATAGGAGGAGTATGTATAATAATCTGAACGTCCCGAAATTAAATTATGGACGTCCCGAAATTAACTATATGGACTTCCCGAAATTAACTTATGGACGTCCCGAAATTAACTTATGGACGTCCCGAAATTAATTTATGAACGTCCCTTTTTTAAATAATTTTTTTTACAATGTATAATTCGCGGACACTGCGGGGTGACTACAAAACAAAGACCCAATTATAAAGACCTGCATAATCTTGTTACATGTGTTAACTTTCGTTAATTGTTTTGAATGCTGTAACTTGCTCCTTTACTAACCTGCTCCTTTAAATAGCAATGGTACATAACGCTCATTGTGACCTGTACAAAGCAAAGAGGTAAAGTCGCGTTACGTCCCAAAGAGCGTTAGAATCCAAAGAGCTTTAGGTCCCATTGCCAGAGAGCGTGAGGTCACATTGCCATTTAAAGGAGCAGGTTAGTAAAGAAGCAGGTTACAGAGGCGTGTTGGGGAACTAAAACAATAAACGAAAGTTAACACATGTGTTTTGTATTTGTACAGGTCTTTATTATTTGAGTCGTTGGTCTTTGTTTTCTAGTCACCCGACACTGCAGTGTTGCGTGGGGGCCACCAATCCACCCACCCACACTCAACTCCCAACTTCCTGGACACTAGGATACTGAGTGAAAGCGTCTGAAACTACTACAGGAACTCCATGACATACTATGGGCTAGCGACGAGGGACTGCCGCCCTTGAACATGTTAACTGTAGTACCTACTGTACCACCTACCTTAAAGTGGCCTGTGGGACCAGCCCATTATTAGTGAGGTCGGCATTTCTCTTTATCCTGCCGCTCTCTTTGTATTACAATAGCATACAGCTAACCAATGGCAATGGTCTACCCCCAGTGCGGGAAAGACAAGCTGGCTACCATTGAAATGAATAGGGGAAGGATAATATGGTGTGTTCGTGTTCCCATCCTAATGTCTGTCGTCTTGGCTCAGCTAAGCTTAAACAGAGCCACAGCCTACAATAGAGCTTTACCTAAATACACTTCCAGTGAGCCAAGCAGTAGTGGCGGGTTAGCTCCAAAATGCCCATGTAGGATTTCTTCGAAAAATGACCAATTGGTTGAGTTACGAGTTACAGTGAAAAAGTATTCATGACTAGATTTTGCTTTGAACAGGAGAAACAGTACCTTCTTGTATAGTTCATATTATGTGTACATGTGTTAATTGTTAGCGTTGGGCTTATTTCTATGTATTTTTGCCTGTATTCTATGTATGTCACGTGAAAACATGCAAGGCCACTAGCGTCCAGTTTCAAAAAATGAAAACAGGATTCACATTCCTAATTATCTACTAATCCCCCCCTCCATGCACACTCACCATATAGGCCCAAGTATGATTCACACATGACCTTACACAGCCATCACACCTCTCCTGAGCCACGGTAAATAATATTAAATCCAGCGAACTTCTAATTAACTCCAGCGAAATTAATTATCAATATATTAATAATATTCAACGCAGATACACAGATAAAACACAATAATTATTTATTACATGGGAAAAAAAGTTAAAATGTTTTCACTATTAATTCTCGAGGCATTATATTTACCGTGTGCGAGCGAGGTTAATAAAGTGTCAAGAAAATATTGAAATAAAAATGTTCTATGTTTACCTTACAAAATGAAAAATAAACGTGCGAAATTATTAAAAGAGTAGTGTCCTACTCGAACGGAACGGAACTGTCCGGGGGGGGGGGGGGGGTTGGGGAGGGAATGTCCGGAAATCGAAGTCTTTTTCTATCTGCCAACATCCTGGGCTTTACTCTATTCACTGGCTGTGATTGACAAGCCAACTTGTCTCAGAAGTTCCTTTCATGAATGCCGCAATTTATATTTGGCCATTTTGGTCGTTTTGGCCGCCAAAATGACCAAGTTAATGTTTATTGGGATTGGGACTGTAGTAGTAGGCCTACTGTATGTATTAAATATTATTAATTAGAATTGGAGAATCTTTTAGGCTCATTAGGCCAATGAATGATGCCTGTTCACCACCATGGGTGATCTTACACAGTAAACCCTTCCACTCTGTTTCCCAAGTTCCCTTGGTTCCCAATTATCGACCACTGAAGGATGAAAACCAGGGATGGGCTAGGCTGCAGCATTTAAAGTACTATGTCGAAACAGTGCTGCCCAACCTAGGGATCGAACCAGGGTTTCCAATTGGAAGCCCAGGGATGTCACTCCAAGACCAAGCTGCTGCTTAAATAGAATCACATATTAATTGATTGCGGCTATATATAAAACTGAAAGCAATTACCTACCGGTACTAATGTACCTACCGGTACTACTGTACCTACCTATATTAGCTCCAGTTGATATATTGATGTATAAATATATAGCAGGAATAATAATGAATAATTCTAACATATTTATAAATTTTACTGACTAGTTATAAAAACAAGTAATATCACTAATATCACTAAATACAGTATTACTTATTTATAATATATAGTACAGCATTATGCCTACTACTGTACTATCAGAACTACAGTAAGAAAAATAATATACACGAAAATACAGTAATAATCAGAAGCATTAACTATTTGAAGTCTCAATATTCGTTGTAACATTTAATAATACGATTGAAATTAGTACACTGCAAATCCTAATCATGAATGTGGATTAGTAATATTAGTAATATTATAAAATATTAATTATGTAGCGATAACAAACGTACAGTAGTTAGGATAAAAAAGTGGTTAGAACTTTAAAGAATCGCAAGTGGGGGTGTAGAAATTAAAACGTATTACAAAGTAATTACATTGTGTCATTAAGCATTATTTACCTGAGATTGGGGTCCGAAGTTGTTGTTGGATCTTGGTTGTCCATATGAGCTTTCTCCACATTATTTAGAACAAATGCCGCCATATACGGAGTAACCACGGCAGTGTAAATAACCAATAGTAGAATAATCCAGTCCCATACCGCCTTGAAGGGAGAGTAGTGAAGGATAGTCCATCTGTTTATACGAGGGGTTTTCAGTTTATATTCCGGCAGTCTGCCATCGTCCCCTAGACTAAACACCTGAGCAAATTTATCTCCCATGTTAGATCGCGGGGATTTTGCGATCTTGTCTATAAGGAATCTGCTCCCCCCACTCGAGCCACCATCGCACCCTCGTAGATTGGTGACGTCATTGTCGAGCAGATCACCATGACTACTATACACGGTGGCGCTGTTCACACGATCTTTTGCTATCTCCGGATCGGATACAGACCCTAGGCCTGATTGCGTCATATTACGTCTATTTATATTACTGTTGGGAAGATAAGATATTCTACCGTCCGTCTGAGATCTTTGTACCCCAGCTCTCCTTGCAGGTAAAATCGAAGTTTGTTCAAATGAATCGGCGGAGACTGGCGTTATTTGTTGGAGAGTGAATGGTTTTATAGGATGTACGACTGTTTGGCAATTATCTCGGGTTTCCTGTAACAACACCTGCGTTTCCTCCGCTACTGGTAGGTCCAGTTCCCGCGATGCCGCAGGTGTCACCGGCGTACCGGTGCGTAGAGCAGCGGTTAGGTCGTGTAGACGGAGGTTCAACGGCGACTTGGATCGAGTGTCGTCCGATTCATCGTCGGTACCGGTACCGGTAGTACGCGGCCGGTTAATGACACTCATTTTAGTTTGCGATTCCCGTCGTGATTTCATAAGGGGTAATTTGAATATGAAACTCGCGCGGTTTAGAGTTTTTCCTCCTGAGCTCGACCTGTGTCTTCCAGTTGCGCTAATCACCTTAGAAATTAAAATAAATAATATTAAAGTTTAAATAATAATAATATTAAAGTTTAAATAATAATAATATTAATGACTTTTTCTATTAGATTTATTTGACGAGGTACGGTGTCACCAATATTATCCTGGTATTGGTGAAAGTTTCCATTTTTCAGATTCGAAATATCATCCATCTCGGCGAATTAATATCTCGCCTGAATGCTAAATTATATATTTCGGGAAAGTAGCATGTCAGGTTACAGTGGTACGTTATTCTAACCAAAATAATAAACATAAGGCAATAGAACAGGTTACAGTTATCAGCTGTTATTGTGTCGAAAGGCCCCCTATCTGAGATTAACAGTTTAATATTAGTGGGAGATGGGAGGGGACGAAATATGAACAGCCTTTGATGAGTCTTACATATATCAAGACAGACAGGGAGGGACAAGGGTGACCGTATTGTGCGTGACCAGACACAGTCTCTATCTTCTTACATGGGGGTACAGTACTAGCGACCCGCCCTATTCCGGAAAAAAAAAAAAAAAAACGAAAAAAAAAAACGAAAAAAATCTATTTTTAATTTTCAATCCCCTCTTGTCTCTTGTGCAAATTTTACGAGGATTTCAAAACTTAAAAACCGTTTGATAATAGCTAATGTAGTTTCAAAAGTTATGATTATTAAAGTTAACCTTACACTGTCTAAGTGTCCGTGAAAACTGACTGTTTGTGATTGTGTACGTTGTTGATTATTACCTGTGAGGCCAGCAGAGATTAAATTTAATTTTTGAAACGGGTTTATCTTGGAATTTTGAAGCTTTACTTGTTTTAATTAGTTTATTTCAAGCAACTTTGGTTAGTGGGAGGTCGTACTGTGTGTGTTTCATTAATACAATTAGGGAGAGATCACAGCATGTGCTTGTCGGAAAAATGTGGGAACGAAAATGGAACTGATGTTGTGATTAATGGAGTTCCATTTAACCGAATGCATTCTCATCAAACCAGGAATCAGCGGGTATCTAATCCCAAGTTGTGAAAAGGTTTCACTTGATATAATCACCATCCCATGCCCCCCGCCGGTGGAGACCGTGTATATAATCACCATCCCATGCCCCCCGCCGGTGGAGACCGTGTATATAATCACCATCCCATGCCCCCCCCCCCCGCCGGTGGAGACCGTGTATATAATCACCATCCCATGCCCCCCCCCGCCGGTGGAGACCGTGTATATAATCACCATCCCATGCCCCCCGCCGGTGGAGACCGTGTATATAATCACCATCCCATGCCCCCCGCCGGTGGAGACCGTGTATATAATCACCATCCCATGCCCCCCGCCGGTGGAGACCGTGTATATAATCACCATCCCATGCCCCCCGCCGGTGGAGACCGTGTATATAATCACCATCCCATGCCCCCCGCCGGTGGAGACCGTGTATATAATCACCACCCCATGCCCCCCGCCGGTGGAGACCGTCGTGTTAGCCTTGGCAAAATATTTCACGCACAAAATATACAGAAGCCAAAGCTATGTTTAGGTGTATGCTTGAAGGCTTACGGTGACGGAAATGGACTGACAGCATATATTTCATTTCCCAATTACTCAGTCCCAGTCACAAGTACAATAATGGTAGTACGAAAGAGTACATAACAACATACCGCTACAATTTCTAGTAGTTTTTGTCCGAGTTCGCTCGACCCAGCAGTAGTAGTTATTTTAGAGATGCAATAACTTTTTTACTAAACACGACACGGTTGATCTACAAAATCAAGCGAAAATTTTTCACTTTCAACAAATCTTTTATATTATACTTTTATATTATTATACTGAAGGACTAGTTATTAAATATCTGCCATTCCCATGGCTTAAATCTATTAAAAATAATACATTTTTTAACAGGAAAGAAAATAAACTATCAATGTGCACACTTAATGGTTTGTCTTTTGTGCATTACATTACAATACAATACAGCGTTTAAAAATATATGAATTTAAAACCTCAATGACAATAATTATTAGATAAAAAGTCAATTTCTTGATGGCCTGATGCAAATGTTTTTGATATAATTATTAAAAATAATTTAACTTAAGCACTCCTGTATGTACTACACTGCCAGTGGTTGAACTAAAGCAATATACGATATATAATATTGTTAATTAATTTTACAGTAGGCCGGCCTACTGTGGTACTGTGTATACCAGGAGATCCTTGACAAGCGGTGATTGCGTAAACATCTATCGGGAGAATCGCTTACAGATTGTAAGTGGAGTTAAAAAAAAAAGCAATAAGGGAATTAAGGTGATTCTGTGAATTACAATTTATGTAAAAAATAAACAAGCAGCTTTATTAACTTATGACCCCTTGAAGTATAACAGTAAACTCGCACGTTAAAGCACGCTTGGCGAAATATAGCTCTGGAGGACAGCAAGAAAAAACCCTGTTTATTTGCCATGTAATATAGTAAAATTATTTTCGACGAATAATATTCAATCAATTCCTTGGCATTATATGACACAGAATAAAGAAGTGAGTATGTACATAAATCCCTACATGAAATGACATTTATCTAATTGGGAGTTTAGATGGGCGACTTGCAGTTTTAGAGGTTTGATGGCGTTCTTTACTGTCGATTCTATTGACTTCTCCAGTTTATCCAAACGATCGTTGAGATCAACACGTTCCCCGGCGTGGGTTGAATAAACTGCGTCGAGAATATCAACCAGTTGGTCTTTTGTAAGTCTCTGCAGCTGAGTCTTTGTTAGGCTGTGGAAGTTATTGGGTTTACAATCCGCCATATCTCTATATAACTTATGGGGCAAAGCAGCGATTATTCGCGATATATTAGAGAAATATTATAGTGGTTATGTAGCATAATTACCCAGTAGTTTGTAAATACAGTACGGTAGTAGTACAGCTAAAAATACCGCAAATTAATGATAACTCAATCTAATTATATGTAATATTGCCGCATATTTCTACAGAGTAAGAAATGAGCGAGAATGTACTTTATAATTAATTCAAGAGAAGTCGCACTAGGAAAATATTGATTGCATATGGAAAAGGGACAGGTGGTATGTATATTGGCCTTTTGTAGCAACATAATGTTACAAGCTGAACTATGAGTCTTGCCTACACGTAACACTTACTTAGTCCTGGGTGGTAAACTTATTCGCACAATAATATTTTATTTCGATCAATAGATAATTTATTACTGTTTGTTTACATTTAACGGAATAAACCAAAAAATAAACCAATTTAACATTTAGATTTGTTGGAAGAAGTCGAGTTTCGAGATCACAAATTAATCCGATTTTACTCCAAAAAGATATGAAATCTATAAGATAAAGTCCGTTCCATTTCAGGCGTAAACGGCAAACATTATCAAATGTTTAGCAGAAACACACAAAATTGGCCGAAACTTTGTAATCCTTAAAATTGTGTGAAATTAATTAGTAAAGTTTGTTTATTATTAAATTACTAAAATAATAAGATCAATGGTATAAATCCCCCCTCCCCCTAAATATATGTATAACCAATGAAATCGCGAGTAATTGATCGTTTAGTCTTATTCGTTGTAAAATAAATACAATTTTAGGATATAATTAATTAAATAACTAAAATAAAATAAAGTAAAGTAAAATAAAGTAAAGATCAATAATATGTTTGTAGTTAAGTGAGATATATTTCGGGAAGGACGTACTGGTCAGGGCCGGATTAAGGTCCCCACCAATACGGCCATAAATTATAATATAATTATATGACTTTGAATTTTTCCCCGAATTTAACTAAAATTACTGGCACAAATCATTTGATTACTTTTTAGTTTTTCATTAAATTCCATTATGTGCTGCTGGTGCCCTTGTATTGAGAATCTCCTGGGGCTTCCTAGTCCATTATTATGTTTCATAATCTCTATTATTGGTTGCTTGCTGTAGGCCTATCCTGTATGATAGTTTAAACATCGTCTCAAACTGAAAAAAATTGTTCCCTAACCTTACCGGACCGGTAGTATAACTATCTGTTTAAAATAGGCCTAGGCCTAACAGGAATGGATTGCAAGCAAATCCTGTAAGCAGGAGTAAGTCCGATCTAGGGTTCAACAGATATGGGGCCGATGCCGAAGCCGAACCGAAGCAGGGCAAAGTTCGGGCCGAACCGAACCGAATCCAAACCGAAGTTCAGAAAGTTAGCAAGTTGTGGTCGTATCGTAATGTCATATTTACGTCATTATACTGGTTGTTGGTCCGCGGACTGGAGTTCTGTATAATAAAGTAGCCACAGTTATTTTTTAGGCCTACGTTTAAGATTCATGTTGAACCCCCAAACTAAACTGCCTGGCCATAATTAAACCATCTGACAACAATACAATTTGTGGGACAAATTCCGCGAAGGGGGACCAAATCTGCTTGAAGATTTTGGTTGGTTTTGCATGCTTTGCTCGCCCAGGCCCAGATCCTCAGATCCCCCCCCCCCCCTCCCCCCTCCCCCAGATTTACAAATCCTGGCTACGCCACTGTATGTAATAGGATAATTGGCGAGGGGGGCCTCCCTTCTAAGTGGGCCCCGGGCCTCCCTTCCAAGTGGGCCCCAGGCCTCCCTTCCAAGTGGGCCCCAGGCCTCCCTTCCAAGTGGGCCCCAGGCCTCCCTTCCAAGTGGGCCCCAGGCCTCCCTTCCAAGTGGGCCCCAGGCCTCCCTTCCAAGTGGGCCCCAGGCCTCCCTTCCAAGTGGGCCCCAGGCCTCCCTTCTAAGTGGGCCCCAGGCCTCCCTTCTAAGTGGGCCCCAGGCCTCCCTTCTAAGTGGGCCCCAGGCCTCCCTTCTAAGTGGGCCCCAGGCCTCCCTTCTAAGTGGGCCCCAGGCCTCCCTTCTAAGTGGGCCCCGGGCCTCCCTTCTAAGTGGGCCCCGGGCCTCCCTTCCAAGTGGGCCCCAGGCCTCCCTTCCAAGTGGGCCCCAGGCCTCCCTTCCAAGTGGGCCCCAGGCCTCCCTTCCAAGTGGGCCCCAGGCCTCCCTTCTAAGTGGGCCCCAGGCCTCCCTTCTAAGTGGGCCCCAGGCCTCCCTTATAAGTGGGCCCCAGGCCTCCCTTCTAAGTGGGCCCCGGGCCTCCCTTCTAAGTGGGCCCCGGGCCTCCCTTCTAAGTGGGCCCCAGGCCTCCCTTCTAAGTGGGCCCCAGGCCTCCCTTCTAAGTGGGCCCCAGGCCTCCCTTCTAAGTGGGCCCCAGGCCTCCCTTCTAAGTGGGCCCCAGGCCTCCCTTCTAAGTGGGCCCCGGGCCTCCCTTCTAAGTGGGCCCCGGGCCTCCCTTCTAAGTGGGCCCCAGGCCTCCCTTCCAAGTGGGCCCCAGGCCTCCCTTCCAAGTGGGCCCCAGGCCTCCCTTCTAAGTGGGCCCCAGGCCTCCCTTCTAAGTGGGCCCCAGGCCTCCCTTCCAAGTGGGCCCCAGGCCTCCCTTCTAAGTGGGCCCCAGGCCTCCCTTCTAAGTGGGCCCCGGGCCTCCCTTCTAAGTGGGCCCCAGGCCTCCCTTCTAAGTGGGCCCCAGGCCTCCCTTCTAAGTGGGCCCCAGGCCTCCCTTCTAAGTGGGCCCCAGGCCTCCCTTCTAAGTGGGCCCCAGGCCTCCCTTCTAAGTGGGCACCGGGCCTCCCTTCTAAGTGGGCCCCGGGCCTCCCTTCTAAGTGGGCCCCGGGCCTCCCTTCTAAGTGGGCCCCGGGCCTCCCTTCTAAGTGGGCCCCGGGCCTCCCTTCTAAGTGGGCCCCAGGCCTCCCACCGGCTTAATGCGACCCTGGTACCGGTAACGATGACAGTTGCTGTTGGACGAGTATTTTGTTTGGGTGTGTTCTACTGTATGTAGTGCTGCTTCTACTTAATTAGTGAATTACTTCAACACTTTTGTATTGATAGATTGGTTTGCGTTTCAGTTTTTTCTGAATGACAAAAAAGTAAAAGAGGAAATTTCAGAAAATTTTACGCGGACTCCTTTGTTTTCATCAATTTAAAATAATTTTCGCTCACTGGCTCGCACTTAGGACTGGTCACTAATATGGCATCATCATACACTATTACAGTAGGCCGACTGAGATATAATAGCATTTCGCTCACGCTCAGAATAGGCCTGAGAATAAATCGAATGTTGAATAATATCAGAAATATCGATACATTTTTATTCCTACTCTAATAATAATGGCAGAAATAACGCGGAGTAATTATTATTCAACGGCATCAACAGATATTGTCTCCTGTATAATATCCGCCAACAAACTTCATAAATAAATGTCAACAAATCGGACAATCCGTTCTATTAACGTCAATCACTAAATCAATTAATAACTCGGACTCCACATTGCTATTATATGGGTTTTCGAAAGAGCCTTGCAGGTAGTGTTATTTACTATTTCCTATGTACTATTTACTTAATTAATTTTCTCAGAATTAAATTATAATATAATTGATTTATTGAAAATTGGGCTGGAAATACACCTGCGTCCAAACAAATTTGCTGTAGGTCGAAATTGGGGACAACCCTCTTTTTGCCTTACTATACCAATGAGTTAAGAAATGCTAATATTTTTCTGCCGTCGATATATGATAAACTTTAATACATAAGTTTATATGTCGGCTTGCCGGTATTTAAAGTATTCAAAATAACAATACCTACGCATGGGTCTTGGAGGGGATGAGGGGGTGGTGTGGGGATGGGGGGGGGGGGGGAGGGGGGGGGGGGGGCATTGATATAATATTAAATCAGGTAAGGTTGCTCTTACTAACTGATTTTTACAGAGATCCTAAATGAGTGTCAAAGTCCTGAAATACTAGACACGCCACGATAAGGAACAGCAATTTGTAAAGTGTTATTCCTGTAATAACCTAAAATAGAATGCAAAAAAACAAATTACATATTAAAATAAAGTAGCTTCCTACTGTATATTCAGTTCAAAATAATTATCATGGTGAAAAAAACAGAATCAAAATCACTTTATTTCCTCGATTTACACCATCTCTTGCACTATTTATTTATTATCATTGAATTGTGAATTTCTTTTTGACATGTCGGGGAAATGGAATAAGTTTCTATCATAAAGCAAAACATACAACAACAAACAACAAATCATAAAGCAACATTATTATTAGATGGGTAGATCGCTAATACCAACCTCCGTTAGGTCATCAATGTTAACTAGGAACATAGTTAGTTCGCCGGCATCGTTCTTCACCGGGGCCATGAATATATTCGCCGAGAAGTTAGATCGATCTTTCCTGTACAGCGTCGTCTGGGCGGAAAATTCCGTGGCTCGTTGTAGACAATCCTTGAGCTGCATCATCGTGAGGAAGGATGTCTGCTGACCTGAATGTTGTTAATAACAACAACATATAAAGTACATAGAGGCTGCTGAGGGAAAATATTGTATAATAAAAATTTAATGTGTAACGATCTCGTGGATATTCAATAAGGGAACAATATTTTCAACCACCTGCCTTGGTGTAGTGGTTGCATTGAATTCACAACTCTGGGAGGTCGTGGGTTCAACACCCGCCCGCATCATGAGGGCCGAGGCAGTTTTCGTTTCGGCACGAATGATTTGAAGGGTCTAGATAGGGCGCACCTCTGCCGTGCATTTGCATCATTAAATAGTAGCTAAATAAGTACAGGAGTTTCCTCTGGCGAGACCGCACTGGAAATAAGTCGCCAGACTTTGTAAATAACAACCCTGGTCTTACGGCCGCAGAAAACTTACTTTACTTTTAATTTTACAAAATATAATTAACTACAGTCAGTGCCTATACAATTGCATAATGATTTTTATGAATATGTTAACTTATTGTTGCTGCATTGAGATAATTTATATCATTTTGTTTACATTGAAAGATTGCTCGATGCTATTGTATGCTACAGTAGATACGTATAAAATTCCCACGTGCTGTGTAAAAGCTTTTGCGGACATAACAAGTCATTTTTCCCCGCAATGCACAGTATAGGTGCTTTAGCGGACATAACAAGTCATTTTGCCGCAATGTGCATAATACTCTAAAAGACTGGAGCTCAGATGACGAAATCTGTCAGCTGATTTCCTGTATACATGGAACTTTTCTTTGTCCTGCCTAGTCAGCCAATCAGAGCGATTTTCACTTTATGTTGAACAGGGCCCTATGGAAAACCGCGCAATGCATTACCGTCTTTGTTTACCTTTCTGAACCTAAGAACCGGCTTGGAAATCTTCTGTACTTCTGTTGTGGAAGTTTCAGACTTTGGCCTAAACATCTGATGGCTTTGATTACAAGAACGTAAAACTATTAACGCAATTCACATTGAACATTGCTGCACATGGAACACTGCATAAGTAACACATACTGACTGTTCACCGCATTATTTTGCTTCTGTTATTAATTGGTGTTATATTGATGTACATTGCTGATATATTTGGAGAATACCGATGAATAATCATAAAACCCCCAATCTTCTTGATTACTGAAGGTGAGAGGAACAGGTTTACCGGTAGCAACTGCGACTTAAATTATAGTGGTTTTTGTGTGAATTAAATGCTATTTCATAATCCCTACATGTGTCAGTTGCGATCCTCCTTATATATGATCAAATTCAGTGACGGTCGGCAGATCAGTGCGATGTAGTGTGAAGTAGTGTGAAGTCGTGTGAAGTCGTGTGAAGTCGTGTGAAGTCGTGTGAAGTTTAATAAAGCATCTCCTAAAGAATGCGCTTTTTACGAAACTCTTTGGCCATCTAGTTGTGATTAGTATAAGTCATAACTCTGTTTTTATACTTAAAGCGCCACGTCCTAAAGGAACTGTTAATATTTCCCCGAAAGTAAATATATTGTCAGAGATTATATATTAACAATCAATCGAATAATACAGTAGGTCTACACTGCAATCACTATCAAAGCATCCGAATCCAGTCTCCCTTAACTGTGGGTGAATGGTCGCGCACCGACTGGCTTCGGCTGATGTAATTTCAGTACACTAAATAATTGATATAGGCTAAAGTCGATTTATAAACAAGAGGACAACTAAAATTGGCAGGTTAAACTGGTAAAGGTCTAAAAGCGCGAACATTAATAGTTTTAAACTCTTGATTGCACAGTAGGCAATAAATATTTTGTCTATTGTTCTGGTAAGAACAATAATAGATTTGGTTTCTTTATTGCACAGTAGGCAATAAAGTCTAATGTACCGGTCGGACGGTAAACTGTAGGCCTAACTACCTAACCACCCGAACCGGTACTTACCGGTACCAGTATTATTTCGATTGTGATACATTGTATATTGGTAGGCTATTTAAGAGATTAGGGACTGTATACCCCTTATTTCTTTTAGAGCTTATTTATTTCTGTCAGTTTTATTTATCTGTAAGTGTAATATTGAGCAGAAGGCATGTAAGCCTGCTCAGATTGTATAAATAATTTGTAGGCCGGATTGTTGTCTGGCTGTTGTTAGGTCTGAAGCGATTGCAGTGTGTATAGAGTGTCTGTCCGATAAAGTGCTAGTTAGGAAGGTGGGGGCATCCAGTGTTGTAAGGTAAATCCCCCCGAAAGAATAAGTCGTACTACTCGGTTAGAACGCCTACTAACTAACCATTTCGGAGTCTGCATATACTGTAGTTTATTTAGGCTTGACAGTAGTCTGCCAGCATTTGGTCTGTGTTTTGTTTGTATAGTCTGCACGGGTAGCGTAATATTTATTATTCAGAGTCTATGCGAGTATTCGCAACCTCCAACTCCCCAAGTTTATTCCTACAGTAATTGTGCTTGTTATACATACCGTTATAGTTAAATTAACCCCGGTACTACATCAGGGCTGCTTGGCGTAGGTAAAGACTGGTGATTTTGTGCTCCGGTCACTCCAGCAGATACCGTGGTTCTTTTGGCTGTTCAAGTATATTTAACTGCTGGTTATTTGTTGTATAAGTACTTGTACCTAATTTAGGGTTTAGAGTACAGTGCTTTCCGAAAGTAATTTAGTGTGTAGGCAGTATATTTGTGTTGTAAAGTGGTTAATAGGAATGTTAGCTCTGGTTGGCTGCGGTAATTAACTTCTAGGTAAGGACACTCCGGGTACATAATGTAGTACTTATAGAGCTAAGACTATAAGTTGTCAGACGGTGGTATTTTCTTATCTGGACAACGCAACTTGCTTACTACTGCTTTATTGTTTTCAAATACCGTAGTTTCCTGTCAGTTTGTAAGAACCAGAAATTCTAACTCCTTGTTAGGCTAGTTTGTAGATTTCTTGTAAAATCACCCTAACAAATTATACGTTTAACTTGTTATTGTTTATTTAGAGATTGTAAGCTCAAACTGTAATTGTAAGTAATTTGTAGTGATACGTAACTTAGTGAAGTAGAATTATTCGTTTTAGTGTCCAACAAGTAGCACTCCACTGAGAGCGTTCAGCTTCTGTGCAGTGACTCCTTACCCAGAAATAATAACATTTATTTCAAACATTGTCAAAACCCTTGTACGGGTATATATATACTATAAATCAACTCAAACCGATTTATAAAATAGTAGGCCTGTTATACATCAATTAGGTCTTGATATCAGTTGGACTACTGCTTAATAACAGTAATAAGAAAAAGGGAAGTAACCCTAAAATTCAGAAATTCAGTTATTATAAAATAATTGACATTACCAGTATTTATGGTAGGCTTATTATATATATTTATATAAATTTAGGCTGAAATTATATACCGGTATTCTGTGACTAATCCTAGTCTGTAATAATACTTATATATATACTATAAGTATACCGGTATTTTAATATATTACACATATATCACGTTACACTGAGTAACGGTATCGGTCATTAATTACTAGGCTTACAGTTGATACTGAATTACTAGACATGCTTTAACTGTCGTTATAGTAGTAGGCATTCAACTGTAAAATAAATCATGGCTGACACAAAGCAAACACTGTCAGATAGTCTCCTAGAAAGAACAGTCTGTGACTCAGATAGGAGTATAGAAAATCTGAGACCGAAGTCCAAGTCCCCTCCTACTGTAAGAAAGGTCATCCCTACAGTAGTACTATCAGACCCTAGGCTAGTAAAGCACCATAGGTCTATTATAGGCACTAGGGCTCAGGTCAAGCGGGACCAAGAGGCAGCTGTTAAACAGCAGCAGCACCCGACCCGAGAACTTATTTCTCAACAGCCTGATAACTCCAGTAGTTCAGACACTGTAGAGTTGACACCCGAGATCGGAGCAAGGATGGCAGAAGAGGTTTATTCAGATCCACTTCTAATTCTTCCTGGAGCAGTACTCACTAGAGTATTGATCGCGGTGGAGGAACATCAAATTGATTGGGCGAGAAGTAAGCGATCGACTAGGGACAGCTATGCGGGATACACGATGGAGGAACTGATGTCTATTGTTGAGACGCAATGGAACTTCCCCGGACCCGGACTCCTGTTTAACTTATCGGAAGCTGCCTGGGAGGACTTATACAGGATAGGAGTAGTAAGGGACACTCGAGATCCAGCTGTGTGGAAGAGGTTGGCAGTAGGATATGTCCAGGGATTCTTCAGCTCTTTGGAGCGATTAGAGGAACACCTATTTCAACAGCGCCAAGGACCTCAAGAGCAGGGAGAGCTGCTTTATCAAGTGCATGAACGAATTTTACGGATCAGATTCTTTCAGCCTTTGAGGAAGCTTCGAAGAGAAGCCAAGACACGTCGTTGCAAGTGGCCGTAAAAACTTGGTTCCAACGGGTGAGTCATAAAGTCCAAGGAACGACACAATGGAAAGCTCAGCTAACTGAGCGCATGACCCACGGAGAATCAACAGACACTACCTTTTCTCAGGTGGAAAGCGAAGTTATATCCGAGAAACCTCAGAAGAAGGATGCTATTGACATCTATCTGTCGGACTATCAACGATTTATAGGAGACAAAGAGCTAAGGAGACGGCTAGCTGGACTTCACCCTAATAGTGAGGGAGCCAAATTTGTGTTGGACTCGTTAGATGCGGAAATATTAGCTGTGGAACAGGCTAAATTTGATGAAAGCATCCTTATAGCGATGGACCAAGAAAAGCAGATAAAGAAAAGGCAAATAGAAGACCGAAGGTCAGCAGCAGAGGCAGAGTCTGAAAGAAAGGCAGCAGCTGCGGAATCTGAAAGAAAAGCGGCAGCGGCAGTGGCAGCGGCAGCGGCAGCGGCAGCGGCAGCGGCAGCGGCAGCGGCAGCGGCAGCGGCAGCGGCAGCGGCAGCGGCAGCGGCAGCGGCAGTGGCAGCGGCAGCGGCAGCGGCAGCGGCAGCGGCAGCGGCAGCGGCAGTGGCAGCGGCAGCGGCAGCGGCAGCGGCAGCGGCAGCGGCAGCGGCAGCGGCAGCGGCAGCGGCAGCGGCAGCGGCAGCGGCAGCGGCAGAATCTGAGAGGAAGGCGTCAGCTGTAGAGGCTGAAAGAAAGGCGACAGTGGCAGAAGCAGAACTGAAAGCGTCTGAAGCGACTACCCAACTAGAGCTGGAGAACCTTCAGGCAAAACAAGATTACTTGAAGAAACAAAGGACAGCTACTCAGATGCAATTACTGAGTTGATCTACTCCCAGAAGACAGGGATTTACCTCCTCCGATGAGGGTGATACACAGTACTTTTGCACAGTACTAAACTACCTGTGCCCAGTAGACTAGCCCCTGAATTACTCCCGGCCCTGGACGCCGAGCAAGACATAAATGATTTGTCGCCCGTCGGCCCTACGCGTCAACCCGCTACTATGTTGGCGGCTCCCGCTTCAGTGGTTGAGTGGGTAGACGAGGGATGGTGGGGGATGGACCGCCTGCTCGGGCAGCTAGAAGAACAACAAAAACGTTCTTCCCAGCAGGTCCGAGAGTTGGCAGTTCAGCAGTTAAAGGGAACAGTAAGAGAGAGTAAGTTAGAGTTGCAAGAAGTGCAGCAGAGTATTGCTTTGGAACGTGATAAATTAGTAAATATACAAAGGGGTATACCACCACCCCCTGTAACAATGTGTCAACCTGTTAGGTCTGAAGTATTTCATGCGCAAGGTGCTGAGCCTACACGCATCTATACTGCTAGTGAAGTAGGAACTCCTATAGTAAACCCTATTAAGGGTAATTATAAACTTGTTGATAATGATATTCCATATAGACCTGATCATAATCCGAGAAATTTATATACCAATAAATCGATATTAAATAATACGATGGCCCAAGAAAGTTTTACGCGTCAAATGGCTAGAACCGAAGCCCGTCAAGCGGTAAAGGTGGGAGAGGTCGTCGAGTTCAATGGAGATGAGATGAAATGGTTACCTTTTAATGAATATTATAAAGATAACATACAGAACTCTGTACTATCTAATGGAGAGAAACTTAGATTCCTCATCGAGTGCTTGGAAGGACCTCCCAAGTTAATGGCGTTAAAGTTTATTGGACATCCAGATGGATTAAGACAAGTTTGGGATACACTCAACATCAGGTATGGTAATAGGACTAACATAGCTAGGTATTTGTATGCGAAATTAGTAGCGCCCCGAAAGTTTCTTAACAGCGGGATTATAGAGTTTTCCGATGAGATTCAGGAGATCTGTAGACAACTAGATTGGTTAGGTAAGTCTCAGGAATATCAGAGTTCCATGGTTGTTGGAGCTGTAGCATCTACTTTGCCAAAGGGTGGAGTAGGTACTCGTTGGGACAAAAGAGTTCTCTATATGATGGACCAGCAACAAAGAGACCCTACCATGGCTGATCTCATGGCATTCTTAAATGGAGAAGTAAAATTACAGCTCCTAAAGCAGTCCCAAGAGAAGACACCGGAAAATAAGGTGAGTGAAAAACCCGTTTCTAGGAGAAAGGTAACACCAGTATGTTATACAGACGACGGCGAAAGCCAGACCTCCCACGAGGAGAACAGCGGGAAAGACACCGAAACATCTTATTATGTCAACAAAACATGGAAAGACGTAAGTAAATCTTAAGTCTCGAACCAGTGACAGGAGAGAACAGGTAACAACAACTCCTCCTACGTCTCCTAAGAGAATTCATGGAAGAAAGCCCGAGGAAAGAACAAGTGTGCACAACACCACACAGGTTAAAGTAAGTAATATCAAACCCAAATGTGCATTGTGCGACGGGCCCCATCGCTTGAGTGGATGTGATGAATTCTTGAAGAAATCCCTAAAGGATAGACGTGATGTCATGTGGGATAAGCGGTTGTGTTATAATTGTCTCAGACAAGGACACCAACGGCGGACCTGTTACTCAGACGCGAGGTGTGCTAAGTGCGGCGCGAAACATCATATCTTGCTGCACACAGAATTTGACAGAACCCGCACGAGTCAGGTAAGTGAGCCCAAACTACATGTTCAATTCAGTGATGTGAACGACACTGACCACAGCTCTGAGATGGAAGGATTCTACATGGACGAATTCCCCGACGAAAAGGAATCCTGTTATATGATAAACACCGCAGTGTATCGAGCACTTACGTATGAGACTGAAACTGATAATGAAGAGCCTCAACTGACTATTCCGGACCGACAACCATGTTGGAAAGCGCCAACTTCCAACGTTGGAATCCGGGAATTCCCCGTGGTGCAGCTGAGAGTCCACGGGCTAGGGAAGAGTCTGATAGTAAACGCCCTCCTTGACTCCGGCAGCACAGGTACATTCATCGAAAAGAACTAGCTGAAGACATCTTTGCTGGACAACCCAAGTTCCGAACTAACTTGAACCTTTCAGGAATTATGCAGGTTTGGAAATCCACAGTAGCTACAGATTACTATGTGGGTGCGTTGTCCACTCCCCAGGATGAACTAGGAGAACATAGCATAAGGTCAGTAAAAATGGTGGCGATAAAGAACTTTGCTACCAGCCAAGTGGAACCTTACAACTGGGATGAAGACCATTTTACCCAGCAGCATGATATCCCTAGATTCAACACCGACTACCCAGGGGTGCAGATATTAATCGGCCAAAATGCGCATGAGGCGCTTGAGACATTAGAAAAACGGCCTGCTCGACCGCTACCATTACAAACATACGCGGGAAGAACGAGAGTAGGTTGGTACTTCACTGGACCTTCCCATAGAACACTGATGGAAAGACTCCCTCAAGAAAGGATACATCAGGTGAGTGAATGGGAAGAAGAAATCAGTGAGGGAGAAACCACAACTGAGGGAACACCATACTCCTCAGATAATGACGATATTAACCAATTATATGACGAGGAAAATACAATCGACCTCCTCACCGAAAATGACGCTTGGTTAAACCAAGTAAACCTATGCCATCTCATCAATCATGGCGGACAATTCACCTACAACGACGAATTAAATGAAGCGATAGATCGATACAATAACAAGATTCGCAATGAACACACCGTACGATTCTTTACTCAAGAAGCCGTAGAGCCTAATTCCTACGACAAGGCCTTGTCCGTCGAGGAAGAGAGAGCCAAACAGATTCAGGAAACGACTACCCGTTTTCTTAAAGATGAAGATCGCTATGAGATTGGTCTTCCGTTCCGACGGCGAGAACCCAACTTTATAAATAACCGACCCTTAGCGGAAAAGAGAATCGCGCAACTACATCGGCGTCTTACGGCCAATGTCTCAGCCAGGGAAATGTATAAGACCCAGCTGAAGAAATTTATCGATAAGGGATACGTGGAGCGAGTACTGGAAGAAACACCCATCACAGAGATAACGTATTATCTAACACATCATTACGTTCCCAAACCCGGTAAACCCAACGAAGTCCGGGTAGTGTTCGACGGCTCCGCCCTTTACATGGGTCAATCCCTGAACTCGGAATTATTGCCGGGACCCAACTTACTTCAATCCTTGTTGGGAATACTATTAAGATTACGGCAATATTCTATCGCTTTCGCTTCGGTTATAGAAGGCATGTTCTTACAAGTCAAGGCGCTGGATAGGGATCGAGACAGCCTATGATTTCTGTGGTGGCCTGAAGGAGATCTCAACCTAAAACCGGTGGAGTACTGGATGACCATCCAGGCTTTCAGGATCATCTCGAGCCTCTCGAACGCTTGTTCAGTAGTGCGTACCACTGCTGATGACAACCGAGACGCCTTCTCTAAAGCGGTTACCGACAACATCAAACGGGATATATACATGGACGACAATTTAAAGTCCCTCCCATCGGTGGAAGAAGCCATTGATGTTGCCAAGGGAACAGTAGAGTGCTTGAAACGCGGTGGATTTCGACTAACCAAATTCACTAGTAACTCCCGTGAGTTTCTCGAATCGATCCCAGTAGAAGACCGAGGTGTTAAAGATCTGGACCTCATTAAGGACGATCTTCCGGAAACCAAGACGCTTGGTTTGAAATGGGACACGGAGAGAGATATCTTGTTTTTCCAGTTAAAACAGCGAGATAATCCAGTTAGAACTAAACGGATTTGTCTAAGTATCCTGAGCACTTATTTCGATCCATTGGGATTTGTTAGTCCAGTTATATTGGTTGCTCGGAGCTTAGTGCAACAAATGTGGCTTTAAAACCACTCATGGGATGATCCACTTAAGGGAGAACTACTAAAGAAGTGGATGAAATGGGAAGATTCTCTACCATCCATCGAGAACTTTACGATTTCCCGTTCATATTTTGGTCATGTTCTCCCCACGTATTCTTATCAACTCCATGTGTTTGGAGACGCCAGCGATATGGGAATAGGTATAGTAGCCTACCTGAGGGTTGAAACTACGGATGGAATCAAAGTTGCCTTGGTCACCTCTAAGGCCTTGATAAACAACAAACTACGAGTTCCTCGAGCGGAGTTAAAGGCGGTTCTATACGCTACAGCCATCGGCCGGAATGTAACAGAACAGATCGACTATCCACTGGAGAAAACTGTCTATTGGACTGATGCTTTACTCGTTTATAACTATTATGTATATAACCAATGAAGTCTGTCAGTTCAGCGTCTTCGTTACCAACAGAGTAGCCATCACACTTAGTCGCTCTAATGTAGATCAATGGAGACATTGCCCTGGGACGATTAATCCAGCCGACATCGCCTCCAGAGGAGCAACTCCTCAAGAACTGATAGATACTCCAGACTGGTTAGGTGGACCCGACTTCCTAAGTAAAGAAGAGGATGAATGGCCTCCTCATCTTACCACGGCTGAGATTAGACAAGCCAAGGGAGCGGAGAAAGTCAAACCTAAAACCCGGATGAGTAAATCAAAGTTATTTAAACCCGTGATAGATCTGTCTGTACTACACATCTCCAGGGACAACGCTGTGGATCTAAACTCCCCCACCGCGAACAGATCTGTTATAGACATCAGAGAAAGAGACTGGAAATCTGGAACACCAGACGTCTCGCAAGGACTCTCACCTCTCCTGCAGAGAGCAATAAATCACTATAGCTCCTGGAATCGGCTTTGTAAGGCCGTCGTGTATTTGAAGCAATGCTTCCATCATCACTACTCCAGGACGAAGATCGCTAGGATACCGCTCCACCGACATCCGAGCAGGTCCATGCTATTAAAGATCTTCCCACATACAAAGTGTCGGATAGGTTTCTAAACGGAGAAGATCAGTTACCAAGAGCATGAAGCAACCAATAAGCAGATACTGAGACTCCTGCAATGCTATGAAGATTCCGATAAGTATTTCCTGTTGTTGAGAAATCCACAGATGTGCTTAAGGGATCGTTTCTCTAGCACAATGATAGATGGGTTAATACGTGTTGGAGGGAGACTAACTAATGCTCCATTATCCTTTGACACTAAGTTTCCCATACTCATTAGAAATCTTGAAATACAAATCAAGATGATTGTAGATGTTCACAGTAGGCTTTACCATGCTGGTAGAGAACGAGTTCTTAGCGAAATTCGAACTCGCTATTATTTCCATAAACCCCGTAGAGGTCTGAACCAAGTTCTTAGGAACTGTATACCCTGTAGGAAAGCATTCAGTAGGCCTTTAACACAGCGAGAGGCAGAATTACCTAGGGAACGAGTAAGCTTCTATGAACCACCCTTTACTAATACCGGTGTGGATTTATTTGGCCCTATTGAAGTATATCGTGCTAGGACTATAGTCAAGCGATGGTGTGTCATCTTTGTCTGTATGACTTGTAGAGCGATCCATCTAGATATGGTGAACGATCTATCTACCAACAGTTTCATACTGAGCTTACGCCGACAGATCGCTCGCTTTGGAACTAGCAACATGATGAGATCTGATAAGGGAACGAACTTCATTGGCGCCAATAATGAGATCAAAGATTACGTTAAAGATTGGAACCAAAGACAGGTGGACGATCAGCTAAGGGTAACAGCATCTAGCTGGACCTTCAACGCCACCGACGCCCCTTGGTGGGGAGGAAGTTGGGAGAGATTAATAAGGAGCGTGAAGACTGCATTCCACTTTATAGTGCCTTGCCGCGCGTATCTCACCGATGAACTTTTGTGGACGTTAATGGAAGAAATCGCCGCCTATCTTAACGAGAGACCGCTTATGCCAGTCTCATCGAGTCCCGACACCCTAGAAGAACTAACACCCGCGCATTTCCTACTGAAGAAACCTGTAGCCATGCTCCCACAATCGGAAATCACGGACGGAGACGAATACTGCCGACAAACTTGGCAACTCATGCAGTTATTATCCCGTCGTTTCGCTGACCATTTCGAAAAACATTAATTTGCCTACGCTACAACTTCAAACCAAGTGGTTTGCGCAGCAAGAAAACGTCAGCGCCGGAGACATGGTCCTTATTGTGGAATCAGATCTTCCATGTAAGCGGTGGCAGACAGGTCGTATCATCGAGACTCATATATCCGATGATAGTTTAGTGCGATCGGTAGAACTCGTCGTCATGCGACGTAACTTTAAGAAACCTGGAATTGTATTCGAAACACAACAACTCAATTGCCCAATTGGTCGTTTATGTTTACTGGAAAGAGACAGAGAGCTATCCGGAAATTATGGAAGGCAAGATACTCTTCCTACGACCACTTCCCTAATCCAACAAACATCTAGGGACTCCCCAGCGTAACAGCGTATGGAGCGGGTGTGTGACTACATTATTTTATATCTGTTTTATTATTTTTATATTTATGTATGTATTATTATGTAATTTTATTATAATCGTTTTCTTTAATTTTATTTAGTAGAATATTATTTTAGCAATTATTCAGTAGATTAGTGCAATATATATTCGTGTTTATTACTTAATTACATATTTAGTGCAACGGCGAAAAATAATTCTTTTTCTCTTTCCTTACTGTCCGTATCATAATTATAAATACGTGACTACAGTAAGATGAAATGTCCGTACTTATTAAAGTACAATAAAGCTCCTACTATACTCAAGTATTATTGGTAAGTAGAGTATTAGGAATGCAAAGTTCAGATCCTCGTGTCTCGGCTAAACCAAGCTCTGGGTATGCCTTGGAAACAACTTGCCTCTTCTCACTGACATTGCTTCTTGCAATATTGCTCTCATACCGTATATTAAATAATACATATAGTAGAATGATGTCCATTTAACAGTAGCCTAAAACGCAGAATAAATCTGTTAAACCCTTTGACCATCTGCAATTCTAGTCGATTAAGATATCGCGGCACCCACCGATATATTTGAAAGACAAAATTCTAGAATCAGTGGTTAACGTCCCCAGACATGTTCTGGAATAAATCGGTGCCCATCTTAAATATTTAATATTTAATAAATATTTATAAAATCTATTAAAACAAATATTATAATAGAGTAAATGCCGACAAATAAACTCTAAGGAGTTTGTAAACCAAGAAAATCTATAAATCAAAAATCTGTTAAAATTCAGATCCTTTAAAATTCTAGTCGATTAAGATATCGTAGCACTTACCGATACTCTTAAAAGGACAAATTTCCTAGAATTAAGGATCCTAGTCCCCAGACATGTTCTGGAATAAAATTGTGTCTATTTTAATATTAAATAATAAAATTTACGGGAATAAATTTTAAATTCATATCCTCTCATGAATTTGATAAATTGTCATTTTATACATTTTATAACATTCCCAAAATTCCATTAATTAATAGATCATGGGAGCGGAGATTCACCCTATTAAGTATATTAGTGTGCGAGAATCTCCAATGTATAGTCAATAGCCGATAAAATTCATAAAATCATGTATAAAGGGGAATATTGACAATTAATTAAATAGCATCCCAGATCTGTATGCATGAGAATTACCCTAATTCTACTGCTAGCTTTCCATAATGTCACCATAGCAACAACCACGCTGGAATTAGAAGCGAGTTAAAAGAACAATAGAAAGCTTGCCCCATTGAATAGCATACGGAATAAATAGCATACTGCTAGTATCCAAGGATACATAATAATAACGTGGCATTCTGGAAGGCACTTGACTAACGGACAAATGGCCCGAATGTGTACAATTTGTGACAAGTGTTTGGAGATTTGTGTATTTATAGGTGAATGTTACTACTAAAGTGTGTTTACAGTAGCGAGTCGCAGTTGTGAAAGTTACCCTGCCTCTGTAGCAAGAACCTGAAGTAATTCTGAGCCCTTGGGACGGACAGTGGAGTGACTCGCGCTGGTTATTGTTGTCGTTGTGTAGCTACTATGTTGGCGAGAGACACAGCGGCGACACTACATTAGCGCTGAGGAGCTTGCGCTGTCCGGGGGCATTGAGGGGGAGGCAGCGACGACCGCTAGCCTAAATTATGATTAATTATAATATCGATAAACTCATATAGCAGCTATGACTGAGTTGATAGAGGATGATCTTGGTATCAGGGAGCGATATACCCTACCCTTGCAAGCGTTTGTTGATAGTTTAATAAGCGGCAACGCTAGTCAACCCACTACGGAGGACGATGGCTGTTATATCGAACCGCCAATGTCAAAGGAACAACTCACGCATGAATTGGACTATAGAAAATTCACCGCTCGCTATACGCATCGTAATGGTAAGTATATCGACTTCTTAACTACTGGTCATCCTATCAATTTACACGATACGGACGATGTAGACACCGAAAGGGAAATGATCCTATTTAAATATCATACCCAGCGGAGTCGGAACGATAAACTGAGAATCAAACACGAAAATTCTATTCGAAACCAACTCGAAAGAGAAGACGTTGAAGAACCGGATAAACGTAGTGACTTCAACGACTATTTGGAATTCTTGAGAGAAACATATCTCAATGTAACCAGTCAACAAAACCTAGAAACTCGATATCCTCAAGGTATACATCCTGACCCTATGATAGAACTCAAACGACTCTATTTCACTATGATGTATCTTACCGCCGATCGACCTCTACCTGTTGTACCAGATAGCTTCGAACAGATGGAGGAATCTTGTAAAACTGGAGAAAGATCACCTGCGTTTCCCCTACAAGACGTGCGTCTTTGGTATTATTGCGATGAATGCCCTAGACCCAACCAACAAACGGAAAGATATAAACATCCGCGGAGACATTGTGCTAAACACAGTTTTACTCGCTATACTTACGGGAGTTTTGAGCGAAATTTGTTCGATGTATCACCTACGCTCACTCGACTCAAACGATCCCTAAATAAACCAATGATCAGAGTTCCAGAATACTCGGTCAGACCTCCTCATTCCCTAGTGAGACCTCAGACTCTTGATCCTAATAGTATCACGGATCCTCCCGAACTGTACTCGCTGTTCAAAGATCTAGTGTTACCCGAACAATTAATCGGTGGCACTCTGGTAGTGGGCTCTCTAGATATTCGCCCATCCTACCTAGCCGGATTAGGATGCGGACATTTAATATCGCCGTTTAACCCGTATAATCGTCCCGGTTTAACCCCGATACAACCCGTCACCGAGGTGGAGGGGAGCGTTGTACGAAACGCGTTAGACGCTATTCGGCAAAAGATCGGAAAAGGAACTTACGATTGTTTAGATAAATATAAATTGCAGCAGCAAGTCCAAGCAGTAAAGGAATTAGCTTTACCTCAGTTCGATCGAGAAATCCAGAATCTCGAGGAGGACATTGAACTTGGACGAACTTACTCTCTACAAGAGTTTTTGGATAAACGCTTCCAACGACAAGCGGAGGAAAATCAGCTCGAGGAGAAGCACATCGAAATGGACGAAAGAGAGGAAGCAGCTTTAGCCCAACCAGAAGCTCAAATCCTTATGACTGATCTCTATTCCAAAACCATCATTCATCCCTCGATGGTCCCCCATTTCGGAGACAAACTCTTCACCACGGTACAACCCCAACCGGTTGATATCAACCTAAGATCTAGAGATCTTATTGCTGACGCTCCTATGTTACAACGTCCGCCAATCGAGGCCGCTCGTGTCGATGGTATACTCGTTGAACCTCCGGACAATCGAGCGGATATTGTCCGTCGTATGGTACATGAGGTCAACCTACGCGCTAGACCTTTACCAAACTCATTTTATGGGATCAAAGACCATCCCTATTATGTCAATTTAACTCAATATTATATGGTGAAACCAGAAGATCCTACATACAGTTTAAAGTTTCTACCATTGATAAATCCTGCGGTGACTTGTTCATAAACTCGCAACTTGAACTACAAGAAGTTCATAGACTACCCTATGAATATAGAGCCCGAGACCGCGAGTTAGAAAGAACCATCAAACCGAGGAAATTTCTCACTACTCACGGTCCACCTACCGCTCTCGTACAAATGACCCGTCAGGGACCAGTAAGAGCTGCTGTCCTGAAACGCGCTCTAAAGGTTGTTCGACCTCGTTCCACTGAGGTTGATATCGATCAACCGGGTACCTCGACCGGCGGATACACCGACCGCAACCCTAAACCTTCCGATGCAATTGTATTGCACCCCTCACCCAGGAGTTATAGCCCTCCTAGTAAAGTGGCTCGCCCCAAAGAGAAAAGGACTCTTGCTAGCCTCAAAAAACTTCGTAAACGCCATTCACGTAAGAAGGACTAATTGTTTAGAGTATTTTTATATTTTAGAAACTGTGATTTTTTATATTTTATAGAATTAAATCGCATTTTCTGGGAGCGGTGTAAAAGCTTTTGCGGACATAACAAGTCATTTTTCCCCGCAATGCACAGTGTAGGTGCTTTAGCGGACATAACAAGTCATTTTTGCCGCAATGCGCATAATACTCTAAAAGACTGGAGCTCAGATGACGAAATCTGTCAGCTGATTTCCTGTATACGTGGAACTTTTCTTTGTCCTGCCTAGTCAGCCAATCAGAGCGATTTTCACTTTATGTTGAACAGGGGCCTATGGAAAACCGCACAATGCATTACGGTCTTTGTTTACCTTTCTGAGCCTAAGAACCGGCTTGGAAATCTTCTGTACTTCTGTTGTGGAAGTTTCAGACTTTGGCCTAAACATCTGATGGCTTTGATTACAAGAACGTAAAACTATTAACGCAATTCACATTGAACATAACTGCACATGGAACACTGCATAAGTAACACATACTGACTGTTCACCGCATTATTTTGCTTCTGTTATTAATTGGTGTTATATTGATGTATAATGCTGATATATTTGGAGAATACCGATGAATAATCATAAAACCCCCAATCTTAATGATTATGTACTGAATAAGGTGAGAGGAACAGGTTTACCGGTAGCAACTGCGACTTAAATTATAGTGATTTTTGTGTGAATTAAATGCTATTTCATAATCTCTACATGTGTCAGTTGCGATCCTCCTTATATATGATCAAATTCAGTGACGGTCGGCAGATCAGTGCGAAGTAGTGTGAAGTCGTGTGAAGTAGTGTGAAGGTTAATAAAGTATCTCCTAAAGAATGCGCTTTTTACGAAACTCTTTGGCCATCTAGTTGTGATTAGTATAAGTCATAACTCTGTTTTTATACTTAAAGCGCCACGTCCTAAAAAGGAACTGTTAATATTTCCCCGAAAGTAAATATATTGTCAGAGATTATATATTAACGATCAATCGAATAATACAGTAGGTCTACACTGCAATTACTATCAAAGCATCCGAATCCAGTCTCCCTTAACTGTGGGTGAATGGTCGCGCACAGACTGGCTTCGGCTGATGTAATTTCAGTACACTAAATAATTGATATAGGCTAAAGTCGATTTATAAACAAGAGGACAACTAAAATTGGCAGGTTAAACTGCTAAAAGTCTAAAAGCGCGAACATGCTGCACGAAGAGTCCATCAAATATATCTTTGCAGAATTTATAGTAGTTGAAGATCTGTGCCGATTGGCCCCGATCTTCAAATACTATCATTAGAAAAAGTAGATTGGTTGAGGAATCTACATCGATCAGCAGATAAGTTTCTAATTAAGCCATTCGCCCCCTAGTGGCCATTGAATGAAACCCAATTAGCGGTTAAAATGCTAAATGTCATTCAATTTGAGGGGAAATTGGCTGAAATAAATTTTTTCCGAATTGCGGAGGTGAGTTACAGCGACAACTGGAGAACTAGGTTTCGCTAAGCCGTTTACAGATTTGAAATCCTCATTAAATTCTGGTATAGACTAAGTCGGAGGCTTAGCACCCCCAAATGTAACCTCACATATTGTTATCTTTGGACCCTACAATTGGGTGAAAATTATTTGTTGTGCTACTAAACATCGTTTGGGTTCTTTAAGAATAGCCAAACCAAATATTTTTAAAATTGGCCCAAAATGGCTCTGTAATGGCCAAAAGTGCCTTTTTTCGCCAAAGGCTATTTCTTCACCAATAATTTATCGAAATTATGAATATAAGTTCAGAAGAACCTTGCATCCAATTCTTCTGAATCTTTTTAACTGAAAATAGTTTGGGACCATTTTATATCAAAAGGGTCTAAAAAGGGCCTTTTTTGTGCCTTTTTGATGTAAAAAGGCTCCAGGGCATTTCCAGCCAAATTTGTTCAGAAGTATTGTGGACAAGGGAATTCTGAACAAGTGTACCACATTTCAACTCATTTGAGTTAAAATTAGCGGATAAATAACCTTTGTCAATATAAAACGTCATTCTGAGATATGGGTGTTTAAAGTTTAAGGAACAATTCAAACCTTCCCGCTATTTTAAATAATGGTTTTTTTCTTTGTTCAACAATAACTTTGTTTAAAATGAATGAAATTCAACGAAATTTTTCATGCTTGCTAAACATATTACTAATACAACAACTTATTAGCAATTTTATTCTTATATGTCCATGAGAGCCTTTTTGATGAAAAAGGCCTTGGCCTTATTCTATTCACTTGTAAAATATCGTGCTGCTCGAAGGCTTGTCAAAGATCAGACTAGCTCTTACGCTTTTGGCTATTAACTTGAGTTTAGGAAAATATATGAGAAAACTGCTTGCAGATTTGAAATCTCCATTAAATTCTCCACATGATAGGGTAAAAATTTTTTTTTGACTATTTCCAAAATACGGGGTGGGGTGCTACCCCAACCCCTTAAATACAAACCAGATATTTGAAATTTTGTTATGGGGGATACTCCCGCCAGACATATATATGTCCCCCCCACCAAATATTGTCCCCTATTCGCCCACCACCTTCAACCATTAAATGTTATTATATAATTGTTTTACATACCAACTAAGAAGTCGAGACGACAGCTCTTTTGAACGACTTCCGCTCTAGAGAACCCCGTCAGCTCAGTGAATCCGTCGTTACAGAAGATAATGTTGTAGTTATGAGTTACGGCGTTACCCACAACAAAATGTCGGTTCTGTCCTTCGAACTTCTGTCGGATATGGTCGATGAAGGTGTGCTGGGGTGCGACATTACCCCGTTTTATTGGCATTATGAAGTTGTTGTGCTGTGAGGTTTACTAATAAGCGCCATGAAAATTTATTTATTTACTATTAGTATAATAAAAATATAAATTAATATTATGGAATAAAAATAATAATAAATGTGATTAGTAATTACAGTATTAAATTAATTAACTAATGAATTCAGTTCTGTAAATTTTTATAATGTCGGTGGCAAATATTTCTTATATTTTCATTGTCTTTGCCCAGATGAAATCATTTAAGAAACAAAATAATCAGCCCATGTGAAGAATATAATAAGATAAAAACTTCTAGGGTCTTTCCTCCGATTATATTATAATTATTAAAATTAGAATTCCTAAGGACCTACTTCCCTGAAGAAGGACGTAGGCGCATGAAATATTGGATTTAAATGCATTAATTACTGAATTAACTATAATTATAATATAATCGGAGGAAAGACCCCAGAAGTTTTTATTTTATTATACGTTTATGTACATTAACTCCTCCCTAAAGGCCGCTTGTCGATTTTCATGTAAAGAATACCAGACTTTCTTCCGTTATATTTCACTTTGCAGTTACCCCCATGTGAAGAATACCAGGTTACAGAAGGGCTGAAACTAACCAAAACAATAAACGAATTAGTATATGTACAGGTTATAAGACAGAAATAAGCGCTATAAAACACTTAATAAAGATAAATTAAAAAAAATAAAAAATCTTCATGAAATTCCAATAAAAAGTCGATCGAAAAGTGAAATCCTGGTATTCTCCACATGGGCGCCCAGACTGGTGTGTAATAGAATCCGCTCGCACAGTTAGCCGGTAGGTTGCCGTCCCAAATAAGGAGAGGTCATAGGAGAGGTGATGGCAACCGAAGTATAAACCACTCAACAAACGCGTGGTAAATATGTGAGTCCCAATACCGCAACACCATGGTTACGAACCGGTAAAAGTAGAAGCAGAAAGGCGACAGATGGAACAGTTAGAATGACCGATATATTAAGGATTATTCCTCTAGGATCAATATCAGTAAGTAAAACCAGTAATGGTATAAAGAAGGAACATCCAATAATCCTCTTTGCTAAAATTATTACTGTTATTGGTTTTACTATCCATTGGTTAATTAACGGACCCCCGAAACCAGAGCCCCCCACTCACCCCATAACATTTTGCTTTCTTATTCGCAATTTAAAACAAAAATGATGTATTAATTACTACAGTGATCTAATTATGGTCTCCTGATAATATGACAACACAATAAACTCGAATCCTGTCTGATCAATCGTGCACATACAATTGAGTCATGGTACAATCTACATAACCCAGTATCACCCCGCTGGCACTACGGATATGACTTGACGGCCACTGCCACAGAAGAACTGATCAGTTTGTGCATGACCTAGTTTGGTGGAATCAGGCTGGTGAGAGAAAACGTCAGACTGTGACAATCCTGAAACGTCTGTTACATACTGTAGCTGAAAGCGAACTATGTAAGTGTTACAATGTTGGGATGGCGGGAGATATGGAGTAGTAAATTTTTTGCCTTGTATTCTCGCGTAAACCTGCCTTTCCAATTGATGAAATAAGGGAAAGGAGCAGGTTACAGTGGCGGCTTTTTCTAACCAAAACAATACACTATAACTCAAGAACACTGGTAGCATATTTTCAGACAATATTCGGGCCAGCGATAGTTCCGTAACGAGTTCCAAATATATTCTCAATTAATGTCGAAATTTATAGAAAGTCAATACTTTGGTATAGCTAGCAAATTCAATATTTTTTACGACCAATCGAAATAATTACATTGCCTAACATTCTATAATATTTAACACGATAGAATACCAAAAATTAATTTTTTAAAGATTAAAAACTTTTAAAATAATTGTCCCAAACATTACTGTATAATATTTACTATTATTATAGTACATTATGGCATAAAGGCATAACATTCATGGACAGATGGACTATATAATTTTGTAAAAAATAAATTTAATTCAAATACTGGAATACAGGAAATAAAGTTAATTATATGAGTATAGCAAAAATAGTGAATTATACTGCACCTTTTAAGTCGAAATTGTATTTCTAGGAAGTAGAAATTGTATTTTCATGCAATTGTTATTATATGTTATGAAAAGGAAGCTAAGCCAACCTCCGTTCTAATGTTATATTATTGTTTAAAAATCAAGCTTTTAATTGGATGACGCGCTGACGATGTACTGAGGAAATTGTGTTGTGAGGCAGTAAGCGGAATCCCGGTCATCTGCATATGAGGAGGAGTACAGAGCCTAGCCAGTAGTAGCTGCAATCCGGTACGTAGCAGCCATTCAGAAGGACCGAGAATAAATGTACATGCCCCTGTCATAGCATCCATATCGCCTACTAGAGTAAGAGAGAGTTGGAGATAAAGGGCGAGGGGGGGGGGGGGGGGGGGGGGGGGGTGTAAATCGGTTTAGGTTTTACCAGTACAGCAAATCCATTGCAGCGACACTGTAAGCTCATTAGATGCTAACTGCTGAAACCCCTGATAATGTTACATATATTAGTTCAATATGCTGCATTAGTGCATTACTTTTACCTGGTGTGCCCAACTGTTTGCTGGCCCATGTAATTGAGTGTAAATATCTCCTGTTCGTTATGAACACTGAACGTGAACAGTAGTGCATAGAGCACAAACAATTATAGCATTAGCTCACATGGGATGCCATTTCAGCCTATATTAACTTAATTAATTTAGCGATATTTAAGGTATGTAAAGTAACAGGTTAGAAAAGGAAGGAAAGGAAAGTAACAGGTTAAAATGGCAGCCTTTTCTAACCAAAACAATAAACTTAATTTAGGAACACAGTTTACATTAAAACTTTTACTTCTAGGCACTAATTTTCCAATATTAATTTAACAGTAGCCTAACCCTATGGGAAGGCTTAAACGACACCACAATCTCCAATTGGCAATTTGCAGACGGTCTCCGTAGTGCGGCCGCACAGCTGATCCTCTATTTGCATATAGTATACGGTTAGCGGGTTAGGCAGGTGAAATTACAACTATACAGTATTATATTATAGAGTATTTTAATCGGTCAAAGCATACATTGTTTACTTATATTGCCCCATCGATTATTACTGAATCCATACCATAGATTGCTTATGACTTAACTTCTAACTTGCCCTGACAAAAACTTAGATAATTTTCAACCTAACAGGCCTACCTGTAACATGTAATGGTGTAACTATTGTATCTCCTCATTGTTCCCATACGCGGTAGGGCCTACTGGCGTATCTGCTTATATGTCCCATTCATATACAGTAATATACTTATAATTTCCGTTGCTTTCAAAGTGCGGCTTTTCTTGAAATGCAGGTGGTTTTATATCAGGAGCTCATGTATTTGCATTAGGCCTACTATCATACAGTAACTGGGATATCTCCATTATTAATGATTACCCCAGACGAGTCAGAGCTCAGTATTCTTAATTGACCCTAATAGTAGCACCGGGCTATATAATGTTATACAAATACGATTGGGTGCAACTTTCGCCCGCGTACAACCTTCGCCCGTGTCCAATCTTCGCCCGCGTCCATCCTCCGCCCGGGGAAACCTTCGCCCGCAAGGCAATCTTCGCCCGCGAGCAACCTTCGCCCAATAAGATTTGTGTGAGTAACCATTTTAGTTACAGTAAAATATAACAGCAGAAAGTCTGGTATACTTCACATTGTCTCTCTAAATTCTGATTTTTTGTTTGTACGTAGATTTCGCTGGTCTGGTTCAGAACGAAAAAAATATTTTCGAAAAATTTACTGCGGTATTTATTGAAGCACCAAAATTTCAAGTAGTGAACAACTCTCAAAAAATTTCAAAGTAGCAATTTTCAGCAAATAATACAGGTTATCTAGGGCGTTGAATCCATTGGAAAATATTTAAAATTGATCTGATTAGGCCCTACTATAAATAGCAGTATTAGTCCTCTACGTAGGCAAATAATGAAATAAAATCTAGTACCGCGTAACCAGCACTTTTTTCAGTATGAACACAAAAATTTTAATTTACTAATACAATGCTATAAATTCACATTTCCAGGTTTTCTGGGGCCACGAATCTAATGGAATACATTTCTAATGCTCCAGATCACTTCTACTCGTATTTTTCGACTTAATATGGCAAAATTCTGTACTAGCACCCAATTTCGTACCCATCACCAAAAAGAGATAACCATTGAGATGCCAAGTGCTGTTTTTATTGATTCCATTGATTTCAAGACAAACCCGTATAAAGCAAGAAACAAGATGATTTATCAATTTGCTTATTTTCAAAAATTTGGTTCTGGCACAACAATTTTGACCGACCGGCGAAAAATGTTTGAAAAATCTTATGCAATTTTTACTTATTCCATTGAATTCAGAACCCTCACAAACCCGTATAAAGCAAGAAACAAGGCGACACAATCAATTGATATATTTGAAGGGTTTCAAAATTTGGTGCTAGCAACAAATTTCGTACCCACTTCCGAAAAATAGAAGTTTGAGATCTCTAGTTAGATATTTATTTATTCCATTGAATTCAGAACCCCCATAAACCTCTGAAATGAGAGAAATAAGTTGTCACAATCAATTGAACTATTAAATGGATTTTTAAGATTTCGTGCTAGCACCAAATTCTGCACCCAGCTCCGAAAATTACAATTATGATATGTCTGTTACAACTCGTATATATTCCATCGAAACCAGAACCCCAAAAATCCCCATTGCGCAAAAAACAGTTTCAAACAATCAATTTACGAATTTGACATTTCAAAACTATTGGTGCTGGCACCAAAATTTGGCACCCGCCGTTAGAAACAAATTTGAAATTTTTAGCTTATTTATATGAATTCCAACAATTGCGAACACCAAAAAACCGATGCAAGTAAAAAATAGAGATGTATAAAATGTAATTTTCAATAAACGTCGAAAAAAAGTACCAAAAGTAGGGTTAAAAAATGTGCTATAACTCGAAAACTTCCCAATGCTTTTAAAACAGTTTTACTATTAGGAAGACAATAGTAAGACTGTAGAGCCTTTTATAGCGTTTCCCAGGACACCATTTTTCAAAAAATTAAAAAGTGTTTTGAATTATAGGAAAAGTGTATAGCAGTTCCGCTACTTTATTTGTAAACAAGTTCTCACACATCTTCTTTGGGAATTTACAGTGGTAACTTCGAATGTGGATATGCGAAATATTTTCCTGTGATAATGGAAACCAACTTATAACACGTGCAGGGCGCAGTGCATACCCAGTACTGTGGTAGAACCGCCTTTACCACTCGTTTAACTTAAATATTAATTAAAAGGTTTGGATTACTGATAAGATTAAGGACATGGGGGGCGGTTGGCGACTCGCCCTCGCGTCAGCAGATGATAGTGGCAATGGTGGTATTGGTCTAATTGATGAATCCAACTGCACATGCAGCATTGGACAAAATAGACCAAATCTCTAACCGCATCATCCGTTGCCACTTCTCATGTTCTAGAAGACTGGCTAAGAAGTTTCCTAAGGTTGTTCTGATTGTGTGCTACTCTCCAACTAGTGTTGCCCCTGTAGAGGAGGTGGAAAATTTCTACCACAATCTACAAGCAGCTACTGATGGAGTGGATCAGCATGCATTCTTAACATTCCTGGGAGACTTTAATGCAAGTCTGCATCAATCACCTACATCGCCCTGGGTCTATAGCAATAGTGTCAACCGAAATTCCGTCATCTTCAGGATTTTATCTCTGGAAATGGATTGTTTTCGACTGCAACCCAGTTCAAGAAGCGAACTGGAAAGCTATGGACTCATAGTGGACCCAGTGGTCACAAGTCCCAGATAGACCATTATTCTGTTTCGTAGGAAGTACAGGAGCTCTATACAAGACTGTAATGCATTTACACTTCGACCCTTCTCCAGTGATAACCGCCTTATTGTGGCCAAGGTAAGACTTAGTCTGCGTGCTAGCAGAACAACGAAATCTGCCTTGCCGCGGCATGACTGGTCCTCTCTGTTGCAACACCCAAGTGTGAGATCCAGCTTCACACTACAGCTGAGCAACAGGTATGAGGTTCTTGCCTCTGAGGCGGCAGATCACTGTGAGGGCTATACTGCCTTCACAGAAGCAGTTAGGTTAGCAGCTGCAGAAACAGTTCCTGTATACCCTCGAAACAGGAAAAGGGCCCCCTGGACTGACAACAAAATCCAGAAATGCCGAAATGGCCTATATAAGGCGCAGAAAGAGTCCCGACTCAAACAGACTACAGCGGCCAAGAATGCAGATAAGGCTGCATCTAGGTCCCTGAACAGGCAGTACTCTGTTATTCTACAGGAGCTAATAAACCAACAGGTTGATGCCATCAATGATGCTGACGACAGCAGGCAATCATCCCAGGCATGGAAATCGATCAACTTGCTTACTGGGTGGAAAAGCCAACCAACCACCAAGGTTAAGGCTGAATCACCAGCCGATCGCCTCAATGGTTGGAAGGCCCACTTTGAAAAGCTCCTCAATAATGACAGGGTATTGCCTGATAACTTTATAGAAGTAAAAGTGTCTGAGTCTGTACTCCTAGATATTCCCATTGGCGATATCTCCTTTGCAGAAGTGAAGGCTGCTGCAAAGAGCATTAAGACCAATCGTGCCAGTGGAGTAGATGGTGTTCCCCCTGAGGTCTTTAAAATACCTGAGTGTTTAAAGCTCATCTACCCCATCATAGTAGACATGTACCGTACAACAAGAGTCCCACAAGAAATGAAAACAAATAAGTTGGTGCCAGTTCCCAAGAAGGGCAACCTAACACTCTATGGTTCTTTTCGGGGAATCTCATTGATCTCGATTGCTGCAAAGCTATACAATAGAATTCTATTAAATCGCATCAGGGATACCATTGAGAGACTGCTCCGTGGAAATCAGAATGGGTTCCGTAAAGGTCCTGGAACCATGGAGCCCATTTTGGCACTTATAAGGATAATTGAAGAGTTATCAAAAAAGAAATACAGGCATCTATCTGGCTGTTATCTTTGTTGACTTCTTCAAGGCCTTTGATTCAGTCTCTCGCTCACGTATGTTCAGCATACTTTCATTATATGGGATTCCTGATGAAATTATTGCAGCAATCATATCAGTATACGATGGTTCGACAACATTTGTGTCTACTGTTGATGGTGACACAGAACCATTTGAAGTGCTATGGGGAGTCCTCCAGGGAGACACACTTGCACCATTCTTGTTCATAATTGTGGTTGACTATGTTCTACGCATGTCCTTAGATCATCATAATGATGATGGGGTGATGATAACTCCACCTACTGGCTCCAGAAGTCGAGGAAATCCTGCCAAGTACCTAACTCAACTGATCTAGACTTTGCTGATGACTTAGGAGTACTCTCAGAATCACTAGAGGGAGCCCAATGGCTCCTCCGCTCATTAGAACATGCTGCTTCTAGTGTTGGTCTTTTTATTAACTCCAGAAAGACCAAAATTTTGACAGTTAACTTTGAAAGATCTTCTCTGATTTCTCTGATCGGATGAGCATAAGCTCAAAAGATGGTATGCTTGAGCATGTGGACGACTTCTGTTACCTGGGATCATGGATCCGGAAGTCAGGTGAGGACCTTCGAATACGTAAGGGAAAGGCATGGGCAGCCTTGAATAGTCTTTCCAGGATTTGGAAGTCACCGAGAATTAATCGGAAACTTAAGGTCCGATTATTTAGAGCAGCAGTAGTTCCAGTACTCCTCTATGGGAGTCCATGCTGGGCTCACACTGCTGAGGACACCAAATCTCTGGATGGCACATTCACAAGAATGCTACGCCGGGTTCATTGTGTCAAGTACAATACACACATCTCCAACCAGACACTATATAACATTGGAGGTGTCTCATTGGTTCCCCCAAGCTTGACACTAGAACAAAATCGCCTCTGCTTTGCAGGACATTGCTTTCGCCGTGAGTACCAACCAGTGCATAATCTTGTACTTTGGCAGCCTCATGGAGTGAATAAGCATGGTGGACAGCCCATGACTTTCTTGAGACGCATCTTAAAGGACACTGGCCTTGAAGATGCGGATGATCTAGCAAATGTCATGGGTGATAGGGAGTTGTGGCGGTGCAAATTTGTCGATAAGCTGGCATAGCATTCTTAAAAATGTAACTGCAATGCAGCATGCCGATCCTAGTAGTTAGATTACCGATCACTGATAAAATTAAAAAAAATGGTGGCTGGTAAATCCAATTTATATATTCGAATTGTTTAATATTAATTTTCAAATATTAAAAATATTAAAGCTACGGCACAAATTACACAAACAAACACAAAACCTTCCAACTAATAATACATAATATATAAATATAAAAAATCTATAATGTAAAAATATATATATATATATATATAATAAATATTATTGAGGATTTCTAATTGGTTTAATATATATACTGTATATACATCCCCAGTCAGGTTGTACTGTACCAATTTTGGTCTTTGTATATAATAAATATATAAATATATAATTTTCAAATTATATTTTCAAATAATTATAAATTTATCATACTAAATTATTATTACTATTAAATTATATACTGTATAATATAATCATATTAATAAAATATATTTCAATACACCCCGGGTGGGGTAAAGAGGCGGTAAAATGAATTATAAAAACACAGTAAAAGGTCGTTCACTTGTAAAATAAATATTAAGTTTGATAAAGTTAACTGGAAGATGACTATAAAGCAGCCAGTTGTGACAGCGGTGGGCACATCGCACAGACGAGCACGTGGTAACGGTCATCGCAGGGCTCGCCGCAGTATTTACAGCAGCAGGTGGATGTGAGTTCGTGGAACGGTGTAGCGGGTTGAGCAGACACGGAAGTGAAACCCGTGGGCGGTTGCCCTCGTAACAACGTGTCGATTACGTTGTCCGGAGCGTTTCCAGATTTCGGATTGGAAACCTGGACCACGCTGGTATCCTTCATTGTTGAAGTTTAGCTCGCGTTCACGGCGGTAACTGCGGTTATTCGAAACGATATTGGTGTCGAATATATTGGGGCTGGAGGTGAGTATGGTCTCAACGAATGATTTTTCTTGAGTTAAATGCAACACTAGAGTGGAAGAGGTTGATGAGTGTAATGAGAGCATTCGCTTTAAATATTTGTTTTTAATTTTATCGATTTCTTTAAGATTAGCGAGAGTGTAAAATCGGCCGATTTCTTTAAATGAGTAAGTAACCAATGGGGCAATTTTCATATTGAATATTGATATACCTGTAGATATTGATAGTAGATGGAGATGGTTTAGTGAACCAGTTACTATGGAGGCGCTTTCTTTTTTTATGCTGGATGTGTCGTGTGAAGGAGAGCGAAGACTGCAGAACGACCCCGAGGTATTCGTAGCTGCTCGCTATAACAACTGGGTTGGCCCCGTAAGTGAAGTTGTTGTTGGCAGCGAGGCGGCCTCCTTTACGGAATTTAATTACTTTGGTCTTAACCAAGTTAACTTCCATTCCATTGGAGAGGCACCATCCATGGAGCGCAGTTAAACATGCCTGTATATCCTCCTTATTGTTCGAGTAGATAATGAGATCGTCGGCATAGAACAGGAATTTAATAATGGCAATGCCTGCTGAACGGATAATGGCTGCGAGGTCAGCAATAAATATAATGAACAAGGTTGGAGAAAGGCAGTCTCCTTGAAGAATGCCACGCAACTGTTGGATAATACTCGAGAAGCGAATTCCATCGAAAACTCTAAAACTGTTGTCGAGTAGCTCCTTTATTAGATCGTAAACCTTCCCTTTGATACCTGCGGTGTAGATTTTGTAAAGTAGTTTAGTGCGGGGGACCATGTCGAACGCCTTACGGAAATCTATAAAAGCCGCGTATATTATACGTTGCTGCCGTGAAGGGGAACGGAAACCGGCGGATATGTCATCGATAAGTTGGGAAATGGTTTGTTTGGTTAACTTACCCGGAAGGAAACCGTACTGTTCTGGAGGAAGATAATGAGAGATGAATTGCCTAACCCGATTATTTATTAGCGAGGTTAGTATCTTGAGGGTCACACAGATCAGGGCAATACCGCGATAGTTATCCGGATTTAATCACGTCACCTTTGCCTTTATATATAATATTGATTACGCTGGTTTTCCAGATCGAAGGGAGTTTCGCTGTATTGAGGCACACATTATAGAGTAGAGTTATTAATATATGCAGCCTGTTTAAGATGCTCGTAAAATATTTTATCCGGGCCATTTGCTTTGTTGTTTGCCGAAGCATTAATGGTTGTGAGAACTTCGGTGTTTTTCTAGAATGTCTCGTTGTACCATTCGGGGGCGCTACGCTCGTGTTCCGTGGTGACTGGGATGGGTTCACAGTTAGGAGGATCCACCCGGGTTCCAAGTAAATTCCGAAAGTGGGACTCAAGGCGGGAAGCATCTATAGGGGCAACATTAGGCTTGTAGTCTCTGAATAAAAGCCAGGGTTTTTCCTATAAGTTTCCTAAGTATAAGTTTGTAAGTGTAAGTGTAAGTTGTATTGTTTTCGTTGTTCCCAGAAAGCGAGTTTATCGGAGTCAGAGTCGTTCCTCTTCTTCATTGACTCAACTAAGGTTCCCTTTAGTCGCTGACAGTCAGAATCGAACCAATGTTTACCATGGGCTCGGCGGAGGGGGATTGTTTCGGTCGATTCGAGTATTGCATCATTTACTAACTTAATCAATAAATAATCATATTAAAAAACCTATTGCTACAAGGCACACCAAAAAATTAATAGTTATGCACAGAAGGTTTTCTCGTTCTGCCTGGCTGCCGTAAGCTGTGCCACATAATCTGGTGACTATCTCTATTCATAACCATCTTTGCCCAATGCGACATCTCTAGTGTATGACTCTTACGTCCAAGTAGTATCGAACCAATGGTATCATCGGATTTAATTGGATCTTTGTCTTTGACAATGATTTTGAAACAAGTATTTTTAAGATCTTTAGCTTGTACATTAAAGTTAAAGGTTTCATTGTATGTTGGGTTTAGGTTTCTCTTTTTGAAGGCTGTTTCTTTCTTATTTTTTATCCTTCCACTTTTATACTGGTACACCTAAATTAAATTAAACATTTGTATTAATTTTCTAACACTAATTCATAATATTATAAATAATTTATTATGCAATTAATTTTAATTAATTATATTTTAATTTATTAACCAATTTGTATTTATATTTAATCAACCTCCTTAAACAAGCATATCATATTATATTGCTATTGTATACAATTTCCTGGTAAAATATGATCTAACATCCTAGGCTGTAATCAACAAATTTTAATGCTTTAATTGCAACCAAAATCTTACCTTCACATAAGGATCACTTTTTCCCCTGAAATCCATTGCTTTTAAATTTCGACATCGAAGAATTTTGACAACAAATACTTCCTGATTCGACATAAACGCGAGAGAAACGAGAATTTCCCCTCTTTTGAATGGCTTAAATTTTTTGAGGTCCATCCAAACTTCATTTTTCTCGCCGATTTTTATTTTGGCTAGCGGTAATTCGCTTGTTCCTAAATATAAAAGAGAATCACTACTTACTTCGCAGTCAGAATACTTACAAATGTTAATATGAAAGATTCAATCTGGATGCACCAACATCATAAGGAAAGGATTTAACCTATCTAACATTAGACTTTTCCATTTAGTCTCGCCCAACATGCTGAGGGTGTCGACCAGACTTCATTCATATCTCTGTACCATGACAAATTCAGTGGCCATGTGATATGGTTTAAATTATTTCCTTCATGAACAATAATTATTGTACCCACCCATGACCTACTATAACAGGTCATAATGTGGTAGGTAATGCATGACCCACCACATTTTGAACCTTTTTCAATGATGTAAAGGTTTTGCAAATTTTGTAACTGTTCTAAAAACTGCAACATTAACAGCGATATACAATACAATTCATTCTAAGTATAAGAAGTAATTATTGAATACTAACCTATAATGTTATCCCTTCGGAAACGGTCATTGTCCCAAACCTCTAGGTACATTTTGGTATGTTCAACCATGTAGCCCTTCTGGGGCACTTGGAAATTCTCATCCCACACTGGATTGAGGTTTTTACTTATCGTCTTTGTTTGAACTTTAATTTCCTTTTCAGGTTTAAATGTAACTTGGGCATATGGATCGCTTGATTTTCCTTGAAATTATTAAATATTTAGAGATTAAATAAAATCTAAAAGAACGACATATTATACAATACTATCCTGTTAGGCACGTAAAGTATTGTAATAAAATGTATTCTGGAATCGCATTGTGATATATATTATCATTAATAGGCTTTTTCTCACTTCAATAACATATTATCGAGATATTATCGATTTGATCGATGCTGGGCGCTGACTGCTGAGGACACCAAATCTATGGGTGGCGCCATTCTTAATGATTCATTGATGCATTTCTAATGCGAGCTGCATTTCAGCATGCCGATTGTAGTAGTAGTAGTAGACGAATTGATATTAATCCTGTTGTTTCTTAGGCTTATTTCCATTTGGGATGCCGCTTCAGCCTGCCAATTGGGGTGTCTAACGTTGTAGTTAAAATTTAATATCATCTCTAATAAAGTTAAGTCACTTTAATGTTTTGGTTGTGAAAGACCGCCCTTTTAACCTGTTGCGTAAAATACGTAACTCAAATTGTGATTAATATAATTAAATATTATCGAATTAAATTAATGTGTCAATTTCACCTTAAGCGGGACCCCAAAAGAAAGAATGCCATCTGCAAAATGTATAGATTATATCATATATTGACTGTCTTTGCTCAATAATTTTGTGAGATTATAATTTCTATATTTTCTAATTGCCCAATGCCAATTGGATAACTCTTAATCTGCTTCCTAAATTGAATGGTCAGGTCATTGTTCTTTGTTATACGTTAATTATTGGAACCTGGTTGAAAATAATGGAGAATAATATAGACGTCAAAGATGGCGGTTCACTTCGCGGTTCAATTCGCTTAAAACTTACCTATGAAATCCATTGCCTTGAGTTGTTGAGCATCGATAATATAAATAATCAGCTGTTCTTCTCTGAACTCTAGGGCGATGTGTACAGTACCCAAGTAGTCTTTGGGTAGGTATTGCTCTTTTTCGTTGAGAAGTAATCCTCTCGTTAAATTTCCTAGAATTTCGGAGACCAGAGGCGAGTCCAAGTCTGACGGGATGACATATGTTCCTGGAGCGGGATCTGAGGAAATTCAATACTTTGTAAACAACACTCAATTGTAAATTTACTTCAAACTATTTTTGCCAACCAAATTTCCACATTTCAGTTGATCCAAAGAAGTCGCGAGAAAAGTGTGTGTGATTTTTTATCGATTCAATAATTATTAAGGGAAAACTTTCACACAGTTGCTGTAATTCTTGTGTATATTTCAGTTTATTCAAATGTAAATTAATACTAGAATATATAATAAATAAAATATTATTGGTGTACGCGAAATACGAAACACCGGAGACAACCCGAAATCTCCTCTCTCTTGGCTATTACCTATACGGGATGTTGCCACACTGATTCCCAAAGTTGAACACACATATAACTATCAGCCGGAAATACCATCTGAATAAAACCACGTGACCACTCCGCCAGAACTGGTAGAGTGGTTTCTAATTAATTCATACTAACTCATTTTGAGCAAAGCAACTTCAGAAACGGAGGCAGTTGGAGACGGAGGAGACTCAGGTTCGCTGGCTAAAGACTCATCGAGTGGAGAATGGGGTTCATCAGTGGAGCTCATCTGAAACAAATCGAATAATTTATTCTAATTTATTATTCGAGCTCATATACAACAATACAAACAAGTTCCTTTGATCTGTTGAACGAACGCCGATTCACATAATTTACCTGCAATGTTTGGGTGCCAGAAGCTTTAATTTTAGTTCTAACTAGTCATTACTAGCTATTAGAGGACATTAACTTCGCATTAAATTGACTAATAATATGGCAAAATAACACGGTAAAATATAATAATGTAATTAAGTTGTTTCCTCGGGAAATATTTTCCCACCGATAATTCTAGTAAATATTTCCCACATGAAACATATCTAAGTTACTTACATATCTAAGTTACTTACATATCTAAGTTACTTACATATCTAAGTTACTTACATATCTAAGTTACTTACATATCTAAGTTACTTACATATCTAAGTTACTTACATATGTAAGTTACGTACATATGTAAGTTACGTACATAAGTTACTTACATATCTAAGTTACTTACATATCTAAGTTACTTACATATTTAAGTTACTTACATATCTAAGTTACTTACATATGTAAGTTACGTACATATGTAAGTTACGTACATAAGTTACTTACATATCTAAGTTACTTACATATCTAAGTTACTTACATATCTAAGTTACTTACATATGTAAGTTACGTACATATGTAAGTTACGTACATAAGTTACTTACATATCTAAGTTACTTACATATCTAAGTTACTTAAATATCTAAGTTACTTACATATCTAAGTTACTTACATATCTAAGTTACTTACATATCTAAGTTACTTACATATCTAAGTTACTTACATATCTAAGTTACTTACATATCTAAGTTACTTACATATCTAAGTTACTTTCATATCTAAGTTACTTACATATCTAAGTTACTTACATATGTAAGTTACGTACATATGTAAGTTACGTACATAAGTTACTTACATATGTAAGTTACGTACATATGTAAGTTACGTACATAAGTTACTTACATATCTAAGTTACTTACATATCTAAGTTACTTACATATCTAAGTTACTTACATATCTAAGTTACTTACATATCTAATTTACTTACATATCTAAGTTACTTACATATCTAAGTTACTTACATATCTAAGTTACTTACATATCTAAGTTACTTACATATCTAAGTTACTTACATATCTAAGTTACTTACATATCTAAGTTACTTACATATCTAAGTTACTTACATATCTAAGTTACTTACATATCTAAGTTACTTACATATCTAAGTTACTTACATATCTAAGTTACTTACATATCTAAGTTACTTACATATCTAAGTTACTTACATATCTAAGTTACTTAAATATCTAAGTTACTTACATATCTAAGTTACTTACATATCTAAGTTACTTACATATCTAAGTTACTTACATATCTAAGTTACTTACATATCTAAGTTACGTACATAAGTTACTTACATATGTAAGTTACGTACATAAGTTACTTACATATCTAAGTTACTTACATATGTAAGTTACGTACATAAGTTACTTACATATGTAAGTTACGTACATAAGTTACTTACATATCTAAGTTACTTACATATCTAAGTTACTTACATATCTAAGTTACTTACATATCTAAGTTACTTACATATCTAAGTTACTTACATATCTAAGTTACTTACATATCTAAGTTACTTACATATCTAAGTTACTTACATATCTAAGTTACTTACATATCTAAGTTACTTACATATCTAAGTTACTTACATATCTAAGTTACTTACATATCTAAGTTACTTACATATCTAAGTTACGTACATAAGTTACTTACATATCTAAGTTACTTACATATCTAAGTTACTTACATATCTAAGTTACTTACATATCTAAGTTACTTACAAATCTAAGTTACTTACATATCTAAGTTACTTACATATCTAAGTTACGTACATATCTAAGTTACTTACATATCTAAGTTACTTACATATCTAAGTTACTTACATATCTAAGTTACTTACAAATCTAAGTTACTTATATATCTAAGTTACTTACATATCTAAGTTACGTACATAAGTTACTTACATATGAATCGTCTGAGAGTAACAATTGAGTGGATCTAAACCGGGACCCCGAAGTTGAAGCAGGTGGTGATGGAATACCAGATCCACCAGATGCATCGGTCCCGTCTGGATCCCGAGTATCTACAACATCGGGATACATTGGGACAATCTCACCGCGGTCTCCTATAGCCCCGGCCAATCCCGATTGAGGCGGCTGTACCATCTCGGGTTCAGGTTGGCTGCTAAGCAACGGCGTGGCTTCAGTTTGAGTGATTTTGGAACCGACAGCGGCAGTGCTTTTTGCGAAACCAAAAGTCACAGATTCACTTTTTGTTCCCTTTTTTCTGGGTTCTGACGTCACAGAATCTCGCTTGGTACCCAAGGATTCTTTCTTAGGCTTAGAAGGCGTGATGTCATCCAGGAAGGACTGTTTCACTTTAGATTTAGCAAATATGACGTCATCATCAAATATAGATTTTTTCCCTTTTTTTCTTTTCCGTCGTAGTGAGTAGACACTTTGTGCGGCGAGTATTATAAGAAACAGTAGAATTATTCCAATCGTTAATCCCAAGTAGAATGTATAGGTGTGTGTAGCTTCCTTTAGTACCGATAGTATGTATTCTAGTGTGCCGATCGGTTCCGTTACGGTATCGGGATCCCATGTAGAATTTGTATAGCTAATATTTCCATTCAAACTGAAATCGATGAAATTGTTCGCAGTAGTAGATTTTTGTTTTTGAATAGCTAGATGATCTACACTGGAAGAGGTCGACAAAGAATCAGAAGCATCTTGGCGAGTCTCTAGCGAATTTTCCAATACATCATTCACTATACGTCGAAATATTTCTCGGGAGTTGTTCCACTGTTTTCTAGAAAGCAACGATTTTTTCATTTTGACCATATATTAAATGATAATATAGTCCTTTATCTTAAAGAGATGAAATAGATTAAATTTTAGAGAGAATGAAAAAAATATTAAAATTTAGAGAGAATGAAAAAAAGATTAAAATTTAGAGAGAATGAAAAAAAGATTAAAATTTTTAGTCCTTGTCGATGGTTTGTACAATATAACTAAGTATATATATATAATAAAGTAATGTTAATGTTATAAGTGATAATAGACATAGAAATTAAAATGTTAGTCTTGAGGAACAGAGGTTAGTTAGAATGTACAATTTTAAGTTTACACATGATGCTTAGCAACCACCCCCGCATTCATGTTTATGTATATATATATAGAATCATCGGCTCTATGACTTCTTTGATGTACAATCCTAAGTTTACATATGATGCTTAGCAACCACCCCCGCGTTCATGTTGATGTATATATATATAGAATCATCGGTTCTATGACTTCTTTGATGTAGAAGGGAATACCGTCAGAGATAATCCTGCAAAATACAACTGTAGTGACCATATAGGTTATTGTTTATAACTTGGCTTAGAATGTGGTAGCCAATTCAGTATAGGTAATCATGAATAAGAACTAAACATCTATTTGGCACTTGTCTCTTTTACTAATTGAGAATACAAACCTGGCACACATCTTAGCTAGGGTGATTATATCCCAGTGCTATGGTGACTGTTTATGATTTTTCACACTAACTATGGATCTATCAATATTGGTTTACTCTAATAATTATTACCTTCAACTCTACAGTATTGCTGAACGCAAAGAACAACGTTTAACCACCACTACCGGTAATTCTTGTGACCAAACATATTTAAAAAAACCTATTATTCCGTAATGTTGAAGGAGTTTATATTTAAATAGCATTTTAATACGGTCTATTGTTGAAACGCGATAATAAATTTATTGAATCTGAATTAAATCTAACTTTAGATGTTAAGTTACGCCTAATCAATGAGACAAATCAGGAAAGACAGTCAAGAAATTATCCGAAGGATCGTAAACGATGAGTTTGAAGAACGGTGGGATAATGTGTTTGAGACACGACAGGATGATGAGACTGTGGTTACATCTCAATCAACACCTGGGGAGGAGATGATAGCTAACCAAACACAAAACTATACAGTTGGAAACATTTATTTGAATTCAAATTTAAGTGAAAATGTTAGTAACTACAATTCTACATGGGATTCCGATACCGTAACGGAACCGATCGGCACACTAGAATACATACTATCGGTACTAAAGGAAGCTACACACACCTATACATTCTACTTGGGAATAACAATAGGAATAATTCTACTGTTTCTTATAATACTCGCCGCTCAAAGTGTCTACTCACTACGACGGAAAAGAAAAAAAGAGAAAAAATCTCTATTTGATGATGACGTCATATTTGCCAAATCGAAAGCGAAACAGTCCTTCCTGGATGACGTCACGCCTTCTAAACCTAAGAAAGATAAGGATATAAAGCGAGATTCGTTCACGTCACAACCTGGAATAAAGGGCACACGAAGCGAAACTGTCACTTACGGTTTCGCGAAAAGCACTGCCGTTGTCGGTTCCCAAATCACTCAAACTGACGCCACTTCATTGCTTAGCAACCAACCTGAACCCGAGATGGTACAGCCTCCTCAATCGGGATTGGCCGGGGCTATAGGAGACCGCGGTGAGATTGTCCCAATGTATCCCGATGTTCTAGATCATCGGGATCCAGACGGGACCGATGCGGTCGCCACTAATAATGGAATCAGCAGCCCACCGCAGGGGTCCAACTCGGAATTCCGATCCAGTCAACTTCTGTTGTTGGACGGTTACGAGGTTAGTTGCAAAATGACTAGTAGGGTAGAATTACTGTGTACTTTGTATAAATATAATAAATAAAATTATCACATGACACATAAACGGCAGACCCATAAACGAAGCAGGCTGATCGATCAATCGTCTATTAAATTTTGATAAAAACTTCTTAAGAGGGGGTAGCACCCCCAAATTGAATCTCACATTTTTGAGTATGTGGACCCTAAAGTTTGGTGAAAATTATTTGTTGTGCTACTAAACATAAGAATAACCGTAATAACGAATAACGTAAGAATAACCAAACCAAATATTTTTAAAATTGGCCCCAAAATGGCTCCGTAATGGCCAACAGTGACTTTTTGCGCCAAGGGCTATTTTGCCGCCAATATTTGTTCAAATTTGTCGAAATTTGGAATATAAGTTCAGAAGAACCCTGCATCCAATTGTTCTGTTCTGAACAAATGTTCTGAACAAAAGGGCCCAAAAAAGGGCTTTTTTAGGCCTTTTTGATATAAAAAGACTTCATGGCATTTCCAACCAATTTTGTACAGAAGAAGTATGGAGAAAGGTATTCTTAACAGAGTACCAAATTTCAACTCATTAGAGTTAAAATTGACGGAGAAATAAAAAACCTTTTTCATAAAAAAAAATTTCATTCTAAGATATGGGTGTTTAAAGTTTAAGGAACAATTCAAACCTTCCCGCTATTTTAGATAATACAATTTTTCTATGTTCAACAATAACTTTGTCAAAAATGGATGAAATTCAACGAAATTTTTCATTCTTGCTAAACAGAAAACTAGTAAAACAACGTTTAGGGTAATACCTTGAGTTTGAGAAAAGATATGAGAAAACTGCTTGCAGATTTGAAATCTCCATTAAATTCATCACATGATAGAAAAAAAAGTTTTTTGTCAATTTTCAAAATAGGGGGTGCTACCCCCCCTTAAACAAACTGTCAATAGGGAATAAGTAATATAAATAATATATATTTAATAATATGAAAAATATTTAATTAATATTTTAAAAAATATATTTAGTAATAATGGAAAACAACTGATTGACTTTTTTTAATTATTGATATTAAATAAATCAAAATATTTAATCAAAATTATAGTATGTCAGATAATATATTTACTATAAAAAAAAAATAGCATATTTAATTTGTTTGTAGAATAATTTTAATTTTAAGAAACAAAACATATTTTATATGGATGTGCATTATTGTACAGTATTTATTAAATTATCATCGATTGTTAGGATCAATACATGTAATTTACATTAAATGCGATATTTTGAAACGAATTAAAATGTTTCTGATGAAATTGTAGAAATTGGGAAATTAAATTGGGAAATTATATTGTGAAGGAATTCTGTCACATTCTAGTACAGTGGTAGGCTAATCATTTAGCAACCATTTAAGGATGCAAGGTGGCTAGTCCCAATTTATTTAGTCCCTTTAAATCATTCATAGAGAAACTAAACTTCACCAGGAGCGGGTCTCGAACCCACGACCGCTGGCTGGTGTCAGGATGTAAATTTAAGGCATTATATGTTAAAATTAAGTTTAATTTTAATTTGGTAATCCGATATTCCCATTGCACATATTATACAATAAATGATAACTAGACGTGTGTGTAATAAATGGTACTGTAGTTAGACGTGTGTGTAATAAATGGTACTGTAGCTAGACGTGTGAGATAGTTCAGTAGTTTAGTAAACATAGTGGAGGTTGGTGGACGAATGGTGGTATTACCTTATTAGATACATCTTACATAAATAGGGCACCGTATTGAGTATTTTTTCTTAATTATGTGGTTAAGTTGAATTTTCCATGTTGGTTTGTTATCTACAAGGATGCCGATAAATTTTGAATAATTTGTCTATTTGGTTGAAGTGCCATAGTATGTGACCCGGGGTGTGTTGATGCGTATTGGAGAACATTGTGTATTCTTTTTTTTCCAAATTAAGTGATAAGCAATTGTCAGTTAGCCATTCGGAAAGTTTAGCTAGTTCAAGATTAGTTTGGTTGATGAGTGTAGGTAGAAAGGTGAGAATTGTGCAGAATGGAGAGTTGTTTCATCGGCAAACAGTGTCAGTTGTGTTAGGTAGATCCGACGCCGAATCTTCTGGAGGATCTCTGTCACCGGATAACTTGGTTGCAGGATTGAGACCAAGACATGTTCTGATTTCATTTTAGCTTCGCGGTATCATTAAGTTTGGTGGTTTCATTCAGCCAAGTAGTGAAGATGTTATCCTCGAACGTGTTTATGGTTTTGTATCGTCAACTACCGTCAAGTTGGACCCTAACCTTTCCGCTGCGCGAGGAAGCAGTGGTGATTACATCGGATTTCCGTAGGTCATATACACTAATCGTAATCGTAGTCTAATACACTTATACCTTTAGGAAGGTACTTAATATTGTCGAAAACAGCGTTCCTATCTTGCTGCCATTTGAATTTGACTATGTTGTTGGGGCCACATCGTTGGGGGATAAACAGTGAAAAACGTCAACAGAAAATGAAATTTAATCGAAATGGATATGGCCTCTAAAATGGGCTCTAAGGAACTGCTACAGTTATGTTTCTCTCGTCGCGGTGTTTCTTGCTTCTTGTATTGATGGCTGGCTGTATTGCTGTTGTTCATCGATTTCTAAGTACTGGGCGGTATTGAAGTCTTGGCTCGTAGCGGATTGAATCCGCCAACATACAAATTTTATATAACCATATGGAAATCCATAACATCTTTCAAAAAAATTGAACATATCACACGCAATTTGAAAGATGAAAGTTGATATGAAAGACCTTGTGTTAATACATCCATAGACGGCAGTGTTTTCTAAAATATAAAAAGTGAAAGATGAAAGATGAAAGCTCATGTGTGCATTTGGACTTAAGTGTTCCATTTATTATACAGATTTAATTGAATCGCAGATTTACCTCAAACAGTTACTATTGGTAACTTTGTTGTTCTAATCAAAACTTCTTCTTAGATAACTGAAAAAAAAATAATACAGTACCGGTTATAATTGAATTGCAGGTGAGCTCTTCTGAAGAACCAAAAGCCTCATTTTCCCCCAATGAGTCGATGGCGAGCGACGAATCGATACCATCTCCCAGTGAATCTATGGGGGATGCTCCCATGTTGGAAATGAGTAAGTTTGATATTTTGTTATTATATTACTGGTAACTTTAATAATTAGAAATCGGTGATAAGAGTTAATTATCAGTAAAATGGTCGTACTGTTCCATACAGTACAGCGATTGAAATAGTGAGCTGGAAACATATCAATAACATAAATATACCGATGAAGATGAAAAATGAAACAGGAGATGCAATCAGAAGGCTCCTATCTGAAACTATTAAGTTTCTCATAATGCCTAATAACACTAACATTTAAAATGTCTTGCTTAGGAGAACACCAACCAGTACGACATTTATACACCCTTTACTGGGAATTGATGCTGGCCGCCAAACACTAATTGCATGGGCCATATGGTCACAGGTCATATCGGACATCATTAAATATCATTATATATTAGTAATGGCACAATGTCAGGCATGTGAAGTAGATCACCTCTAGATTATAGATAAACTTAATTCTTGCATGGTATGTGTGTAAGAGATTCACACCACCATTCTGGTACAAGTGCCATCCAGATATCCTTAATTATACCCCATGATTCCCGGCACGGGAAAGTGGCACCTCTAGGACCGCGTCATACAAAAGCTTTCAACTCACAACTTTCAACCAATAGATAGAACACATTCTAGAACACGTCTCCTATATGGAGACGTTAATACATTAACTGTCTAATTTCAACTTTCAACTTTCAAAATGCACTAGTCCTATTTTCTACTACTTGAAATAAGAAAGCTGAAATTTATATGTAGCATTGACCACCAATTGTAATTAATTAACTAATCACCAACTGTATAATGCGCATGCGTGTGCGGAACGGCGCAGAGTTGAAGAGAGAGAGACTGGGGAAGACTGCGTCTGTTCCGTCGGGTCTTAACAAGTGAGATTATTGGCTTATTGGCGTGTGATGAAGGGGACTGTATGGGCTGGGGAGTAGAGAAGAAAACAAAGGTTGAAATCGATGAGATCTGCCGGAACTACATATTATATCGTTATATTCAGTTAAAAGTTAAAAGATATTACAGAAAATGCAGAAAATACAGAAATACTATTTACAGATAAAAAGGCCGCTAAAAAAATAAAAACTTTACTGCTGTAAAAGTCGGAAGCTTCTTCCGCAAGCAGAGGGTGAAGTTGCAAGAAGGTAAGAAAAGTGAGAAAACAGGTCCTTATATACACAGACAATATGCAAATCGGGATCGGAACGTACTGATTGCTACGGAAGCCCACAAGTGCCAGTCAACCTTACACATAAAATCTGATTTTTTATGTGTGTGTAGTTGGCATGTGTGTGTAGTTGGCATGTGTGTGTAGTTGGCACATGTGTGTAGTTGGCACGTGTGTGTAGTTGGCATGTGTGTGTAGTTGGCATGTGTGTGTAGTTGGCACATGTGTGTAGTTGGCACGTGTGTGTAGTTGGCATATGTGTGTGTAGTTGGCACGTGTGTGTAGTTGGCATATGTGTGTGTAGTTGGCATATGTGTGTGTAGTTGGCATGTGTGTGTAGTTGGCATGTGTGTGTAGTTGGCACGTGTGTGTAGTTGGCATATGGTTGTAGTTGGCATATGTGTGTGTAGTTGGCATGTGTGTGTAGTTGGCATGTGTAGTTGGCATGTGTGTGTAGTTGGCACATGTGTGTAGTTGGCATATGTGTGTAGTTGGCATATGTGTGTAGTTGGCATGAGTTCGATTGCTTAGCAACCATCTTCAAGGTTGCTTAGCAACCCATTTATTCGCTAGTATCAGTACAACAGTAGAGTGTAGCAGGCCTACTGTAGTAGTGTCAGTGTCCGTTCACCTTTGCTACTTAGCTCATAGGCCGCTGTCGTTGTCGGTAGCCCCCATACCTGATGCGGTATCTGATTATTTTACAACTACCGGTGTAGCAGAGAATTACCACCCCCCTAAAAATTCACCCCCCGATTACCATATCAGCATGTATATCCCAGCCCACAACCTATGCGAACTGACAATACTGTACATTTATTTCATGTAACTCACGTACTGCGCGAAGGGCCATAGAGTGTATCAATATATTTATTACGGTAGGATATATACTATGGAAGACATTAATTTAATTAACAATATTTTAACACATTACTACAAAGAAGGCCACACTCACCGAGAATTACTAAATATTTTGTCAAATAATCATGGCATAATAATTTCAAGTAGACGAACACTCTGTCGTCGATTGCGTGACCTCGGGCTGACTCGCCGAAATACTGGTAATAATTTTGATTATGATATGGTTGTTAATGCCGTTACATCGCTGATTCATGGTTCTTCGTCATGTTGGGGATATCGGAGTGTCTGGCATCAATTAAAACTTAAGGGCATTCATGTTCCCCGATCAACAGTAGCCCTTATATTACGTACACTTTGTCCTGAGGCAACCGAACTCCGGCGTCGTCATCGACTTCAGCGCCGCCAGTACTTCAATATCGGACCTAATGCAGTTTGGCACGTGGATGGACATGATAAACTTAAACCTTATGGATTTCCAATCCACGGTGCTATCGATGGTTGGTCGCGTTATATTTTGTGGCTAAAAGTCGTCATTTCTAACAATAACCCTAACAATATATGTTTTTTCTTTTTGGAAGCTATACAACTATATGGATGTCCCATACAGGTTGAAACTGATCGGGGGACTGAAAATGGTACCATGGCGGCGGCGCAAGCTTTTTTTCGGAATGATATTGACGCCCACAGATACATTGGTTCTCACAGGAATCAACGAATAGAAGGGTGGTGGTCCCATTTGCGGAGATCGTGGGGTAATTACTGGATGAATTACTTCAATTACTCTAACAATTTAACCAAGGTGTCTCGCAGTGAATCGATTGCTGATTTATTCGTCAACAAGAGCGATGTAAGTACAACTTCGGCGAATTTTCTTCTCGTCAATTCGCTGTCATTGACATTTGAATTTATTAGAAGACCAAGAGCTCCACATCTTATCTCGAGTGCATCCGAAATTTCACCATCTAAGAGTTGTCTAATGTCCGAAGGAACGAGATTAATTATTTCCAGAAAATCCAAGCAGCCATCAGCAATGCCAAATGCGATGTATCTACTAACCAAAGGGTGCAATATGCCGATAAATTGTTCGCCGTGAATCAGAACTAAATAAAATATTTTTCCTATAAGAGAAAACATTCCATTCGCTACTTTCAATACATCTGCCGCCGATGGAATCACAAAGCCATCGATTTCATAAAACAATGACGATTGTGGTACTTTAACTTAGGAAGCAGCCAAACAAATCTCGCCGCAGTCCCCCCTCATCACAACCTGGTTCACCACTAAATGTCACTAAAATTCCGCGACAAGGATTCAAGGTTCGAGCAATTCGTAACATTTCATCAAATAATATTCGTCGACGAATTTTTACTTTTTGAAGTTCTTCCAATACTATATCATAGTCATAATGAAATTGAATATCTTTTAAAAACTCCATTTCACTTTCGGACAGCAAGAGGTTGGTTTCACATACCGACACCTCTTCAACTCTTTCCGGATCCTCAGTGGTAGATACACAACTCCGAATCTCCAAATCATCAGAATCGTCAACAAAAATGACATCGGGGTAACTTGGTTCTGGACCGACTCTTGAGCTTGACTCTTCTGTACCGCCTCCTCTCGGCTCGTCCGTACCGCCTCCTCTCGGCTCGTCCATACCGCCTCCTCTCGGCTCGTCCGTACCGCCTCCTATCGGCTCGTCCGTACCTAGGCCTATATATAGATTATAGTCATCTTTCGAACAAAGAAGAAATGTGAGTCGGCGGAAAGGTTTACAAATCTCAGCTTGATATTTGTCTAAAACAAAATCTCCAGTGTCTATGGGCAACTTGTTGGCCGGAGTATGGTCCATGTATAACAATATGAAGCTGTCATCATTCACTGAATGATGAAATACGTCCTTAAAAATAACGCGGTATTTGCGTAATGATGCTTGGAGAAGTTCGTCGTAATTTGAGTATTTAGAAATCGATATTTGTAACGTTTTGCGCCAGACTTGTTTCAATTTTGTACCGGGCCTATTCCTATCAGTATATCTACAACAAGCCCCAATGTTCACGGTCACATCATCATCGACTAACGCTTTCGGACGTTTAGAGCTGGTGGTAGGTCCTAGATGGCCTCTTCTTTTTTCAGTTAGGAATTCCCTAAAACGAAATGTGGCTTGGTTGGTACCGGTACTGGTTCCTTCACCGCTGCTGCCAATGAAAACGCCATCAGTACCAGAGGGCAATTCACTAGGGTTCTTTACAGGGTTCCCACACAAATTACAGAATAGGGAGTTATGAGGTAACAAAGTGTGGCATCTAGCGCACAACATTCTGCTATGGTGGTAGGTACAAGGTACGGTAAGAATACCGGTATATTACGGTACAGAACACAGGGAACAGACCTCTAGGGTAGTTGGAATACTTAGGCCTATCGGATTCGAGCCGTACTGCCGTACAAAGTTATAAATTCGTGCCGTGCCAAACGAAAATTTGCACCGCACATAGAGAACAGGTAACAGAAACCGGTACCGGTAGGCACTAACTGCAGTACCGGTACTTTTAGGCCTAGTTCAGTACCATACAGTAGTAGGCCTAGTACCATCGAGTACGCTACTGCACTATCTGACTTTGCTGCTACAGTATGTGTAGTGCACTCTACTGAATATCAACTAGGCCTACACATATGCCAACTACACATGCCAACTACACACACATGCCAACTACACATGCCAACTACACACACATGCCAACTACACACACATGCCAACTACACATGCCAACTACAAACACATGCCAACTACACACACATGCCAACTACACACACATATGCCAACTACATACACATATGCCAACTACACACATGTGCCAACTACACACACATGCCAACTACACACACATGCCAACTACACACACATGCCAACTACACACACATGCCAACTACACACACATAAAAAATCAGATTTTATGTGTAAGGTTGACTGGCACTTCTGGGCTTCCGTAGATTGCTGATCACATGGGTCATGCGACTTACAAACATATCGGCGTTTGGCGAACCAAACGATATCCCACAGGACAACCTATACGGTTCGATCCAAAAAGCACAAATAGAAACATATCGGCTTTGGGCAAACCAAACGTGACAACACAGGACAACCTATATGTTTCGATCCTAATTACAAACAAATGTGCGTGTGAGACGCAAACGAGATCCCACTGAACAAACATAACAGGAGATTATTCACATGCGCATCCCTATTACAGCTGTTCTATTGCAATATAGCCAACATTTTTTTATGGACTGATAATTGTATGTATATATGTGCAACGGGAAGTGGTTACTTGAAAGTTAGAAGTTGACAGTAGAAAGCTCATGTGTGTCCTGGGTGGGGGTCTTAGCGCTCCTCCACTTTTATTAACTTGGAAATCGCTACTGCCAGTAATCAATTGGCTTTATCCGATCCTATGCAACTGCTTAGGTTGGTCTCTACTGCCAGTAATATAATGGGCTTTATCCGATCCTATGCAACTGCTTCTGTTGGTCTCTACTGCCAGTAATCTAATGGGCTTTGTCCGATCCTATGCGACTGCTTCTGTTGGTCTCTACTGCCAGTAATCTAATGGGCTTTATCCGATCCTATGCAACTGCTTCTGTTGGTCTCTACTGCCAGTAATATAATAATGGGCTTTATCCGATCCTATGCAACTGCTTCTGTTGGTCTCTACTGCCAGTAATCTAATGGGCTTTATCCGATCCTATGCAACTGCTTCTGTTGGTCTCTACTGCCAGTAATCTAATGGGCTTTATCCGATCCTATGCAACTGCTTCTGTTGGTCTCTACTGCCAGTAATCTAATGGGCTTTATCCGATCCTATGCAACTGCTTCTTTTGGCATCTACTGCCAGTAATCTAATGGGCTTTATCCGATCCTATGCAACTGCTTCTGTTGGTCTCTACTGCCAGTAATCTAATGGGCTTTATCCGATCCTATGTGACTGCTTCTGTTGGCCATGCTTTCTCTGTCCATTCCTATGTGACCGCTTCTGTTGGCCATGCTTTCTCTGTCCGTTCCTATACGACTGCTTCTATTGGCCATGCTTTCTCTGTCCGTTCCTATGCGACTGCTTCTATTGGCCATGCTTTCTCTGGCCGATCCTATGTGACTGCTTATGTTGGCCTTGGCCAGGCTTTCTTTGTCCGATCCTATGCGACTGCTTCTGTTGGCCATGCTTTCTCTGTCCATTCCTATGAGACTGCTTCTGTTGGCCATGCTTTCTCTTCCGTTCCTATGCGACTGCTTCTGTTGGCCATGCTTTATCTGGCCGATCCTATGTGACTGCTTATGTTGGCCATGCTTTCTTTGTCCGATCCTATGCGAATGCTTCTGTTGGCCTCTACTGCCAGTAATCTAATGGGCTTTATCCGATCCTATGCGACTGCTTCTATTGGCCATGCTTTCTTTGCCCGATCATATGCAACTGCTTATGTTGGCCATGCTTTCTCTGGCCGATCCTATGCGACTGCTTCTGTTGGCCATGCTTTCTCTGTCCATTCCTATGAGACTGCTTCTGTTGGCCATGCTTTCTCTGTCCGTTCCTATGTGACCGCTTCTGTTGGCCATGCTTTCTCTGTCCATTCCTATAGGACTGCTTCTGTTGGCCGTGCTTTCTCTGTCCGTTCCTATGCGACTGCTTCTGTTGGCCATGCTTTCTCAGGCCGATCCTATGCGACTGCTTCTGTTGGCCATGCTTTCTCAGGCCGATCCTATGTGACTGCTTCTGTTGGCCATGCTTTCTCAGGCCGATCCTATGCGACTGCTTCTGTTGGCCATGCTTTCTCTGGCTGATCCTATTTGACTGCTTCTGTTGGCCATGCTCTCTCTGGCCGATCCTATTTGACTGCTTCTGTTGGCAATGCTTTCTTTGTCCGATCCTATGCGACTGCTTCTGTTGGCCATGCTTTCTCTGTCCTATCCTATGCGACTGATTCTGTTGGTCGCTTTCTCTGTCCGATCCTATGTGACTGCTTCTGTTTGCCGCTTTCTCTTTGTCCAATCCTATGCGACTGCTTCTGTTGGTCATACTTTCTTTGTCCAATCCTATGCGACTGCTTCTGTTGGCCGCTTTCTCTGTCCTATCCTATGCGACTGCTTCTCTGTTGACCGCTTTCTCTCTCCTGATGCGCAGATCTTCTGCCGATCTCTGTATAATCCAGATTCCAGATATCAAAAAATATTAAAAAGAAGAAGACATCCATCCTGAGATTTTATCTTAATTGTATCTGTATCAACAGGAGATTAATATATTTTTCCACTCAGCAAATCACACAGAAAATTCCCACTTTGGAGATAGCCTCTTCTAAGAAGTTGGGAAAATACTTCACAGCTCCTTCCTTTATAGTCAGTGGCAATTAACAGTAGTCACAATTTATATCGGCAAAAGGTTGCTCAAGTGATTCAAACCTGCTGCTACCAGATTAAGGAAAATGGTCGCAAAATGAGATGATGAGCTTACACTTCCATCATGATCTGTGATCTATGCAACGATGCTCATCCATGTTATAGTTGTTGTCATTAGTTCATTATTTCTTTAGTTAATAACATTTACCAGTTTACACTTCATTATTTAATTTATATCAATAGATAATTTTTTACGGACACATTTTTTCCGAAATTAATATTTTCTCCTGAATTCCCACAGACCCCGAACCGGGTACACATGTCATCCCACCCGATTTGGATTCCCCTCTGGTGTCTGAAATTCTAGCAGATTTAACCAAAGGTTTACTTCTCAATGCTAAAGAACAGTACCTCCCAAAAGATTACTTAGGAACTGTACACATCGCTTTGGAGTACAGAAGTGAACAACTTATCGTTAATGTCATTGGCGGCAAACATATAAAAGCAATGGACTTCATGGGTAAGTGATTTATATTATAAAGTAGTAATTAATTACTAAAATCTGTTTAATATTTATTATCTGGTGGAATTGGTTTACTTTTGGAAGATTTAAATCATTACTTACTATACTTACTATTACTCATTTTTTGTGCTTTTTGTGTTTTGCAATTACGTATTACATAATATAATTATACAGATATTTAATAAGTTTGACCTCAATAATAATAAAAATTAACAATTTTACACCTTAGGTATTTAAATTTATTATTGACTTCAATAAACAGGTTAACCTTACAAACGGATATCCAGTGTACCTTATCCTGTGACAATTCAAAAGGCATTGCGAATATGTATCCCTCTCGTAACAGGTTTCACACACGAGACTTCCATTGAGCCTATAGAGCTGTTAATATCGCAAATCTCATCTTTTTTTAAGGAAAGACAAGTGATCCTTATGCAGAAATAACCTTTACACCTCAAATAAGAAAGAAACTCCAAACGAAGACCAAAACCAAGACACGAGATCCGGTTTGGGATGAGACATTTCAGGTGCAACTGAGGTCACATATGGTAGAACATACAACAATGAAATTGGAAGTTTGGGATAATGATCGCTTCAGAAGAGATAATGTGATAGGTTTGTGTATTAAGTCTCGTGTATTTATTGATTGTATTAGATTTTCATTGAATTTGGAAATTGTAGTAGTTACAGACGTTATTAATTTGGACTAGTGCGGTAGTGGATCATACCGCCATTAATTTTTTTACTATTCACCAGTGGCCAGGAGGTCATAGCTTAACACTAGAACAGAGCCGCCTCCGCTTCGCTTCACTCTGTACACAATATTGGGCTTTGGCAGCCTCATTCATAAATGGCAAGGTAGACAGCCCATGACTTTCTTGAGACGCATCTTAAAGGACAATAGCCTTGAAGATGTGGGTAATCTCCCAAAAGTCATGGTGGTTAGGGAGTAGTTCTGGCAGTGTAATTTTGTCGATAAGCCGGCATAGCATTCTTAATGCACGCTGCATTGGAGCTTGCCAATTGTGGATTGCATGGTGGTGGCAAAAATATATTTGTTAAGCTGGCATAGCATCTCAACGTGCAGCGGATAGTAAGCAACGTGCTATAGTAAGTGTGGTTGATCATCGCAGTATTGATAGATTTAAAAAATAAAAATATGTATTTTTATAGTATATATTTCTACAGTTAATTACTATTATTTAATGTATATTTTTTCTTTATCATTCATACGTGTAAAAATTATTGTGCAATCACTCCGAATATATAACTTGTCCAGTCTCCTCCAACATCGGGGAAGTGAGACACTTTGAAGATGAGTTTTTGAAAGAAACCCCCTACCGTGGGATGTACGTGCTGTACGACTGCTTTGAGGTTGTCCTATAATATTACTTGCCAGTAATATACAAGGGTTATTATATATAGGCGGCTCTATTAGTAAGCATTTGGCCTATGTTCCTTATATTTTATAATAAATCTTCGTTTAATTGATTAAATTATTTGATATTATGAACCATGCATTACATTCTATAAAATATAATGAATTTGTTTTGAAAATCGATTTTAGGAGCATGCGAGCTGCGATTATCAAAAATGAAAATTGGAGAAAAAAATGAGATTTGGATGGATTTAAATAAGATAAAGGCAAGCAGCAGACGTGGCGAAATCCTTGTATCATTGGGATACATGGAAAATGAAGAGAAATTAACTCTAATTATTTTGAGATGCCGTTATCTAAAAGCCATGGACTTTGGAGGAAAGAGTGACCCTTACGTTAAGGTATGTTATTTAGGGGAGGAGTGTTCCTAATTTATGATGTTATTATTGGATTTCTTTGTGGATTTACTAAGCTATTGCTCGGCACCAATTGCAATAATGATAATTAATGTTATTAATTATTATGATAATAAACCAGTACTATATCGTTTAAATATAGATGCATTATGAATGAAATAAACATATATTTTAATATAAATTTACTGTGAAAAAAAAACAATAAAAAATACAAATGTTGTAAGAACCTACAATAGAAATATTTTAAGTAAATATTTCTCACAAACATTAATACTTATTCAACTGGAATTGATGTGATTAATGAACTAACCTTATTATTAAAATTTTGTAATTTTCAGATTTGCCAAATTAGGAGGGGAAAAGTCGTTACGAAGAAGCAGACTGCTTGTCAAAAGAAAGAACTGAACCCAACATACAACGAAACATTTAACTTCAAAGTGGAGGCCAGAGACCTAAGAGATACCTGTTTCAAGGTGGTCGTAAAAGATAAAGATAAAATAAAAGCGGATGATACTATTGGCTCAATAATACTGGGAAGAAAGAGCCACACTTCAGAGATGGCACATTGGGCGAAGATTGTAGGTAGCAAAGACACTCACTTTGCAAAATGGCATAATTTACGAAAACCTGGAAAGACAAGAAAACCATCTATACATCCCTAAATACTGGCTCGTTTTCTGGTGGCATTATTTAGGAAAACTTGTGTACGCGTGTAACAACAAAATAATATTATGTTAAATGATATTTACTTTATTGTTATAACTGCTAATGATTTTTTTATCATTAATTAAAATACTGTGCAAAATAGTAACATTTCGAATCCCAGAAATTATCTCAGAATTTTTTATAAGTAGAGTGGTGTAACTAATTTGTTTATATCTAACCATTATAAAAACGAACGACTAAATATATTAATAATAACTTCGGATGTTTTTTTTTAATATTATCCAATATATAGGTTTACGATATAGGGCCTAATTAGCTGGCATTAGAAGACAAATCGGCGAACCCAAAACTGGTCCTTATAAAAACTAACGAGATATATATAGGTTATTAGCTGTAAATTCAACATCCAACAATTAATCTAAAGTTCTTCCAAAATATATGAATGTTAATTTAGGACTTGAGTTATTAATAGATATTTATTGGGTATTGGGATGCTTATGCAACCAATAAATACATTGTTATAGGTTATATATATTGTAGTAAATGTACAATAGTGGCTGACAGCAACAGGGGTGGGGGACGCAAATCCCATCGCGGCGAATATCTCGTCTCAATATGAAAACATGTCAATAAAGGGAAAGGAGAAGGTTACAACGGTCGTTATTGTAACGCTATACAAATTATACTGTGTTTTTCATTAAATAAAGTATATTAAATATTATTAAAATTACTGTATTAACGCATAATTACGCGGCGTTGCAGTTCACATCAAGATATTACAACCATTTGTAAGCCTACCATATTTGCATTATCAAACCAATACTGGCTGCGATTAAATTTAGGCAATTCTTCCACTTACTTATCGATAGTATAAATTATTGTGTGAATTGACCAAGTGTGATTTTTCTCTACAAATGAATAATTAATATGAATCGAATAATTCATGATTAGCTGTTAAACACATAGGTTTTATTCCGCACCGAATCTCCAATTTAGACTTTACACAAACATATTGTTCTCCACTCTATGTTAAAAATCAGTGTTACACATTATGGCTTCTTCCCACAGTGAAACTATATAATTTCTACCATAATTGCTAGTTTATTCATTAGGTGTAGAAGAAAAAAAAAATATTATATCTTACACTAAATGTTGAATAATAACCTACTGGACAAGAGTTTTAATATGTTTTCTGTTATTTTGCTGGCGGTGTTCTTTGGTAAGTTGTGTCAGTATCGCAAACTAAACTAGACCAACGTCGTACTTGCCGTTCCTGGATTCCTTAATAATACTGTGATAACAACTGTATCGGTTCGGTAGGCCTACTGCTGTACAGTACAGAATGACGTAATTTCCTTAGTTACGGATATATCAACTGATATGATTTCGATAATTTTGAATTTAAGGAATCCCATTTAGAAAATCTGAATTTTTATGAAGCCCTTGACTGTTGGTAGACTATCTGGGACTGTTTTCTGACTGTTGGTGAGTTTTTCTGACTGTTGGTAGGTTATTGACTGTTGTCCTCAATACAACAGTATTGTCCTTAATTAGACCAATCCATGCATTATTTAATCCATTAATTGTTGTTTGTTATGGATAATACTTTTATTGAAGTATTTTATTTTACTTGCTATTGATATAATTATATTTGAAATTTATAATGTTGTATAACCCTTTCGTTACATAAACATTTCCATAACGCAAGTGGTCAGAGTGAGATTAATTAATTAAAGTCTGAATTATCTAGCTATCAGTCTATATATATAAGAGCAAAAGACAACATTGACATGTTCCCAATTCTTTATTCATTAAAAATATTATTTTCACCAAAAAGCCAAAATACCATTGATGCACATTGTCGTAAGTTGAATCAACCTCTAAATATCTTCTAGTGATGTTTTGAAGGCATCTATTTCCATTAAGTCAACGTAATAATTTAATTATTTAAATCAAATTTCGTCAATTACCAATAAATAAATACAAGACCTACAATCAATATTCAAAATCGGAATTCGAAAAAAGTGACCTACTTACACCATGCCCCGGAATAATAGTGTCGTAATTCAATGACACGAACAACCCCACCCAACCCCCCCCCCCCCCCCCCCCCACCTAATTTTACTTATTTTAATTTTAATTAATTAAATTGCATAAAATTTGAAATAGAGAGAGTTTCACTCCCCGACCACTTAGTGTGTTCCCTTGTTACACCAATGGGGTAGGCGACTCGGAATATTTTTTTCGAGTTTTTGTTGGATTCTTGGATAAATGTTAAAGAGCATGTAAAAAAACACCACAGAGAAATTTTTCTTAAAAAAATTAATATTGGCTGAGTTATAGCGATTTTAACTACCAAAATTAGCAACTTCGAAAAACCAGGCAATTTTAGGAACTTGTGTATTTGACGTCAGCCATAACACAGCAACAGTTGTCAAGCGCAGTTGATTGGCTAACATAAAATATAATATCTCAGTAATCTAAAATAAAACAAATAATTAATGTAGCTAAGTATTTATTTGGATGTGTATTTGTGTTGTGTTAAGGATGGATTATAGGATAGCGATGGAGGCAAAATGATTTATCCAAGTTAATGGATGATTCTAATTTAGGAAAACACTAGTAAAACAGTAAAACACTAGGAAAACATATTAAAAACACTGTAAAGCAACCGGAAAACAGTGGAAATATTAATCAGCAGGAAATTTAGAACAATGTACTTCTCTGAATTGCCAATCCTAAATGTACTCCTCGCATAGCACTCCTTAAGTAAAACACGGGGAAAACACTATAAAACCTCCGGAAAACAATGAAAAAATTTATCAGCATTAAACTATATTTACCTATATGCTGCAGAAATATACATTGAAAGAGTGTAATACTACGCAGAAAGCAATATCCCGAACAACCAAGGAACAGTACCAATCAGTACCAATACAAAATGGGTTTGGTCCACTTTGCGACAGTTGGACCTCACTGACACCCATTTGGTGTCATATGTTACCCAATTATCACACATAGGGTGTCATTGGGTGTCATTGGCACCAAAGTGGACAGTTGGACCTCACTGACACCCATTTGGTGTCATATGTTACCCAATTATCACACATAGGGTGTCATTGGTCATAGTCCTATAGTCCTATCCTCGAAATGATCTAACCTATAATTAATTACTTACTCTACGAGGCATGCGTAATTAGCAAATCTCGTTTAGAAGAGTATTATTCTTTTTCCTACTGTACACCACGTTAACTCTATAGTATACTAGCTTCGACCCTCCCAGCTATAGTTGTAGTGAGAGCAACCTTGGGAGTTAATGCGCTGTCTTATGAGTAAAAGCCTAGAAATAGTATTCAGGTTGCCTCTCTCTTCTTAACTTTCCAATAGAGATTGTTAGCTCGTGTTCAAATCCAACTAAAGACCCTATAAATTTTGTTAAACCGGTATTTAAAGTTTTAAAAATTATGACTTAGTCAACTAATTTTCCGAAGTTAATTATAAAAAACATATAATTTCATGAATAAATAAACCTAATATTAATAATTATTATGGATAAATAGTTCTAATACTAATATAAAAGGAACTCAAACAAACAAATTTCATCGGCGACATCTTGCGCATGTAAATACTGTACGAGTGTTCAGTATAATAGGATTTCGAAAATAAATAGAAGTTGGTTGATTTTCTTCATCGTGTTGATTGTGAGCGGATTCAATTCCGCTCACCACCCCATAAAGTTGGGAAGGGCGCCCCTTTTAGCAATATTGGGGATACGAGGTTAATCCCAATTAACCTCGTATCACACAACCAATAACGGGGACAACAAACCCCCAAAGGGCCACACAAAGGGAGGTCAGAGGTTAAACCTCCTGGAGAGGGAAAGTAACAGCAGCGGGGGGGGGGGGGGGAAGCACTCCCACAGAGGTGGGAGCCGAGAATTAGTATATCAACCAATGGGAGAGGAGAGCATCCGCTAGGTACAGAGGCCAAGGTAGTGTAGAAATAACCAATATATATATTATCAGCATAGCCCATTTTTTTTTTTAAAGAAGTTACACCCCTTTAGGGGTAAGTATATTAAGTCCAGTATTAAAAAAGAAAAAGCACAATTAATTCTATATTTAAGCACAATAAATAGTTAGTAAAAAGCAAATGTTAATAAAAAAGAAATGGTAAGCGGCAGATGTTTTGCACCAGTTATCCTTTCTAGTTGGTTTCTGTAGCGAGGGCTTCGGGTCGAGGACAGTCCGGGCAAGACAGGACGTGGTATCTGTCGCTGCAGCTGCCATTGCAGAACAAACAGACACATTTGTCCTCCGGGTCGTGGTATCGGCGGTTTACGCAGATCCTGTGGTGCCAGCCGTGGATCGTGGTCCTGGTAATGATGTGTCTTTTGCGTTGCCCCGGGAGTCTCCACCAGTTAGTGGTGAACCCTGGGCCACGCTGGTACCCCCTGGCTGCGAAATTTGCGGTGCGCTCCTCCCTGTGTGCTCTATATTGTTCTAGAACGTCTGGATTAAGGATATCAGGGTTCTTGTCTAGAGTCGTCTCTATAAACATCTTTGAGTTGGCAAGCTTTATTGCAGCTGTCGAAGACGATGATTTATGTAGACATAACATTTTCTTTACAAAGCGTGATTTGATCCGATCAATATCTTTTAGATTTTGCAGCTTAAGGTGGTGGCTATAACTTTTGAAGCCATAAAGTGCCATTGGGGCAATCTTTATTTCGAAAATCTTTAGAGCTGTTTCAATGGAAAGGAGATGAAGGTTGTTTATTGATCCAATTAATTTATAAGCCTTTTGTTGTTTTAACTTGATGTGGTTTGTGAAACACAGTGATGACTGGAATAAAACGCCTAGATACTCATACTGTTTGCAGATTTCTACCACTCTGCCTCCGTAATAAAATATATCAGTCGGCGCAAGTCGTCCACCCTTTCTGAATTTTACAATTTTAGTCTTAATTAAATTGACTTCCATGCCGTTGTTAGTGCACCATTCATGCAGTACAGTTAGAGCCTTTTGTATATATTGTTTGTTACTTGAATAAAATACTAGATCGTCTGCATAGAAAAGGAAACGTAGGAAGGAACCAATGTTTCTCAGCGTAGTCGCTAAATCCGCAATAAATAGAATGAAACAGGTCGGCGATAAACTGTCCCCTTGTAAAATACCGCGTAGTTGCTCGATGAAGTTTGACAGACAGAGCCCATCAAAAATTGTAACTTTGTTGGTGAGTAAGTCCTTAATAATCGCGAATATTTTACCGCGGACTCCGGCGTTGTATAGTTTCTTTAGGAGCACAGCACGACTAACCATATCGAACGCTTTCTTAAAATCAACAAACACTGCATATACCATGCGCTCAGTGCGGATAGGTGACTGCAATGCCTTGTTAATGTCTGAGATTAAAATTACCAATGCGTTTAGGGTTGATTTACCAGGGAGAAAGCCAAATTGTTCACTTGGGATTAGGTGTTTTATCGCTGATATTATTCGTTTGTTTATTATAGCAGTAAGTACCTTCAGCATGACACAGATGAGAGCTATACCCCGATAGTTCCCGGGGTCAGCTGGCGAACCTTTACCTTTGTAGATAACGGTAATGATGCTTTGCTTCCAGGGAGAGGGAAGTCGCCCAGCGTCTAAACACATATTGTACAGTGCTGTCAGTAGAAACAAAATATGTACTATACCTTGCTTAAGGTGCTCATACACGACTTGGTCTAGACCGGCCGCTTTGTTATTGGCGGATCTACTTATAGTTTGCTGTATTTCCTGCTGTGTGATTGGCTCGTTGAACCATTTACCTTCACCATTTATCGTTGAATCATTTTACCGGTCAGTTATCTCAGTCACGTAGGGCAGATGGGTGACACTTTAGTACCGTCATTATCTGTCACCTGTAACATCATCTTTACCGGTACATTACTTAACTCAACATTGCAATATTCCAAACTGTGCTATTACATATACAATATTATCATCGGCTTATATCAAGATCAGAATAACAACAACAAACTCTTGTCTCAATCGTGCGGTGACGCGTAACATAAAATTAACCGGTCGGGTTCCTCTGATCCCGTCACATTGATTTTCTTCAGTTTCATCTTCCTCTTTATCCAATTGTTTGTTAATTTTATTCAATTGTTCATTAATTTTCAATAATTTACTTTTATTTCCAAGGACATTTTCTGCATTTGATTTTTGATTACTAATATTTATCTCAATATCTCTTCTTTAGTTTCCTCATTCTCTTCTAAATGTTTAATAAATTTCTGTAATTTAATTTTACTTCCTAGAACTTGGGTTAATGTCACCTTTATTTTCTTCATTTTCCTTCAAATGTTTAATAATTTTCTGCAATTTATTCTTATTTTCGAGTAATTTTCTCAATATTTCCTCTTTATTATAATATTAATCCTCTGTTTCATTATCCTCATTCTCTCCCTCACTTTCTTCACTTTCCTGACCTACATTTTCTTCATCTTCTTGTTCCTCACATACTTCATTCTCCGCCTGATCATCACTATCTTCATCACTCAACTTCTTATTCTCGCTTTCTTCATCCTCATCCTGATCTTCACTTTCTTCGTCCTCAACCTCACTCTCTTCAACTTCATCCTGACTCTCACTATTTTCATTCTCCACCTCATCATTCCCTTCTTCTTCATCTTTCTCACTCAAATTTTCTTATTTTTCTAAAGGTAACTATTTCTGTATCCCTTTCAAAATATTCATAACTGTTTTATATTTAATATCTCACGCCCACCTCACTTTTTCTTTTCATCTTCACTAAAAATATCATCATGTTTTTTAAATTTCTTTGGTAATCTTTCCATTAGTTTAACCTTTTTGTGTGTTTCCATATGACGAGATAGATTGTCTTGTCTCATTTCTTTATTACAATCCAAACATTGTTCATGATTACGCATTATAAAAGAGTATAAAATAGGTTACTTTTACATTTAATTACACTACATACAGAGTTTTATATTTTATAATTCTGAATTCCAATTCAAAGTAGCAATAATATTGGCAAAATATAAGATTGATTGAGATGTAATAGATAATTTGAGATTAGGCCAATGATCTGTTGAACTGATAAAGGTTTAAAGTTAAGCAAATAAGGCAAGACGAGAGTCACTGCTTCGAATTGGAAGGATGGTCTCCTCTATAAATTTAATTAAATTACGAATATAAACTTTTAAATAATAACATAAGAGAGAGATGTCAACAGTAAATCAATTTATATTACAATGGGGTTTTTACAACTAAAGGGGATTAAATACTATCTGAGAATGCGACAGGGAGGAGCTTAAATTAATCAACCAATCATAAGTAACAAAAATCTAAATATAATCTGAAAATGTAATAGATCAATAAGAGAATGGATACCTAGGACCTTAAATCAGTCAACCAATCATAAGTTACAGAGAATTTGAAAAGTTTCGAGTGAATTGCCAAACTATTAATTGATGATTGGAGACATCATAACTCCTAAGTGTTCAGCGCAAAATGTACAGGATTTTTAGTTGGATTTGAACCCGTGCTAGAAAACTCTATTGTAAAGTTAAGAAGAGTGAACCAACAGAGGCAACCTGAAGTCTATCTCTTGGCTTTTACTCATAAGACAGCGCATTAACTTCCAAGGTTGCATACTATCACTATTCGATCCATTTGTTTACTTTCTCAACAAATTATAGACTCTCACTACAGCTGAGAGGGTCGAAGCTAGTGTACACTAGAGTCAACGTGGAGCTAGGAAAAAGAATAATGCTCTTCTATGGTTCGAACTCACACAAGTAAGAGGATACAAGTGAGGAGGTTATGAGGGAAGAGGTTATGAGCTGAGGCTCTGACTATGCCCCAGACCCTCAATCTGAGGCTCACGCTCTGATTGTGCCTCAGACCCTCAATCTGAGGCCCCGACTATGCCTCAGACCCTCAATGTGAGGCCCTGACTGTGCCTCAGACACTCAATCTAAGGCTCTGACTATGCCTCTTACACTAAACCTGAGGGCCTGACTATGCCCCAGACCCTCAATCTGAGGCCCTGACTATGCATCAGGCCCTCAATCTGAGGCCTTGATTATGCCTCAGACCCTCAACCGAGGCCCTGACTATGCATCAGACCCTCAATCTGTGGCCCTGACTATGCCTCAGACCCTCAATCTGAGGCCCTGACTATGACTCAGACCCTCAATCTGAGACGCTGATTATACCTCAGACCCTCAATCTGAGGCTCTGACTATGCCTCAGACCCTCAATCTGAGGCTCTGATTATGCCTCAGACCCTCATTCTGCGGCCCTGACTATACCTCAGACACTCAATCTGAGGCTCTGACTATGCCTCAGACCCTCAACCTGAGGCCCTGACTATGCCTCAGACATTCAATCTGAGGCCGAAAGATCGATTGAGAGTAAATGGTAGACTGAGGGTTCAAAATTATGTAATAATATATCTAAATAAGTCTCAAACATCTTGCCTCATGGCTCGCCCTTCATAAAAGTAGCTTCACAGTAGCTTCATAGATTTTATGGATAAATGGTAAACGAGATTTGTTAATTACGCATGCCTCGTAGACGTAAGTCATTAATTATAGGTTAGATCATTTCGAGATTAGGCCCATTGGAAACAGCGCCCTCGAAAACCCGAGTACAAAGAAAATTAATAAAGGGGGACGTATGGATGATAATATATAGTATGAGTGGAGAAATGTATTGGGCCTCCAAGGTAAATAATTGTTTCAGGATGTGTTATGGGATGCGGAGTTCCCTCTATTAGACCCTCATTATACTTACGAATTGTCGGCGGTACCGAGGCCGAACCGGGTTCCTGGCCTTGGATGGTTACTGTACAGGATGACTCGGGGCATGAATGTGGTGGAACTTTGGTTCTCCCACAGTATGTTATTACAGCAGCCCACTGTCATTCACTTATAGAAGGGTGAGTTACACACACATATTATTGCTACTGTCACCATCTACAGTAGCTCTACAGTATCCTTATGCTACTTATGTTATGTTAGTGATTACATGTACATTTCTGGAGTGTACCAGATCATTATTCGTTTCTGGCACTCAGGCGTCAGGCAACCAGTTAGTTGTTCATACAAGGTAGGTGTAAATTCCAACCTAAGTGACCGGTATGATAACGAAACTCTCATGATTTAATAGGGTTAAGAGATAGCTAAACCTGTTCCATAGACAACTGGTTGCATGCATGCTAGTCATTTGTGTTATTTGGTTATTTTCATGGGTTATAGGGTCAAATGGGTTATTTTCGGCAGGGACCCAGTTCAAGAAATAAATCGGAATGCTATAGACTCTACTGGACCCAGTGGTAATAAGTCCTAGATATTCTGTTTCGAAAGAAAAAAATGCAGGATAACAGCGTAGGCCTAATGTATTTACACTTCATTCCTTATCCAGTGAAAATCGTCTTGTTATGGCCAAAGTAATAAATAATAAACTTAGTCTTTGTTAGCGTATCCAATTCGCTGCACTACCCAGTGGAAAATGGGGAGAGTGGCTTTTTACCAATTATGGTTGATTAGGTGACATTACAAATATAATGTCACCTAACAATTAGCACCTAGCAATATACAGTGCCAGCCACAGGGAGAGATGCCAGCACACAGCTCATCTCAGGGTAGAAGCAGCATAGGAACAGGGGATAGATCGACCAATGGAGGGACAGCATGTGTCCAATTACAGCGCGTCCACTGGTTGGCCACACCTAGGTAATTAATGTGTCCCATGTAATATATGACCGTTACTCTGTCAATTGTACTTTAGTTGGTATATTGGGTGAGCAGAAGTCGGACGGCTTTCAACCGTCGCCGTCGTTGTCTGCTATCATTGTGATTACTGTTGTACTGATTACAACCTGGTACTTGTATACTTATGAGAGATTAACAACATTAACACCAAACTCTTTTATTATAACCGGCCTTTAGCCTTCAGTAATTCAGCCACAGTAAGCGGACGCGGCGACGCGTATGAACCAAGACAAAACCCGGTCGGGATTCCCTCGCCAACTCAGGGATCCCGTCACAGTCTTTGCGCCAACGGAACTTAGAAATCGGACTACCCTGATGAAAAATAATAGTAGTTCTACTATAAAATACTTCTTGTTGTCTGCTTGATATCTGATTGTTTTATTTGTCAAACCGAGAGACCATGTAAATTTTTAAATATTTTGTAAATACTTCACAAATAACTAACAATTTTGGCAAGTTATACTAAGTTCTCGATAAAATTACAACTTTTCTTTTGACTGACAATTTTCATAAATTTGTGTTAAGTATTTGACAAATAACTAACAAATATGATAAATTATAGAAAATGATTGATACAAATTGCAATTTTTCTTTCAACTGTCACTTTTGATAAAATTTTGTGAAGTATTTGACAAATCTATGAGGCCTATAGCTTTGAATGCTGCATTACATGTAGATAGATAACACCGTACCGGTACTGTCAGTGTCATTCTCCCATTACACACTTCTTGGGACAGATCGTGGCGCACTTTGACCGCAAGCGAAAGTAGTGATCTTCAGCCGAAATTGACCGCAAGTGAAATAATGTATAGTTTATTATTTTGGTTAGAAAACATCGCCACTATAACCTGTTCCTTTCCCGTAACGTTTTTAATTTAATTAAAACATTTTTTAAAACCCAATAAAATTTATTTTGTGTTTGCGGTCATTTCGCGCCATTGCCTCTCCTGGGAACAGGTCAGCAATCATCCCATACAGATACGTCATAACGGTACACTGACTGATGTCAATTCAACATTACTTCCCTCTGACTTAAATATATCTGCACTATAACTCTCAATCAATTGATTCATATTGGAAGCAATAACCCTGGTGAAAAGACCCGTCAGCCGGTGTTCCTCTTATGTTATATCTCAACAGCTCAGAAAGCCGGGAATACATGTTTAAGGAGGAGCGCAGCGTCTCAATGCGGAACAACAACGTCGTGGTACTAAAATTAATAGTATTTTGGATAGTTTTGCATTTTTCGATCGCTCTGTTGGGAACGCCACAACTGCGATTGCGAATTACACTACAAGAAGCGATTACAATATTCATATTCACAATATTCATTCTAAGCCGTCTTAACATACTTAATATGGTATAAATAATGTGTGCTCTCTTGCAACATCATAGTAGTGTGAGATCCAGCTTCACTGCAGCTGAGCAAAAGCTATGAAGCCCTTGCCACTGATGCAGTACGGCCCTTTACATGCCAAAACCGTCTAACTCAATTTTTTTGAAAAATTACATATGCATAATATATTTGGAATCGGAAAAACGAGGCGCATCTTTCTAGCCAAGTCTTAAGACGTAATTATGAAGTCCTAAGGAGATATATTTTTGCCAAAACCGTCTATCTCAACATCTGTCAATAATAGTAAATCCCAAAACCATCTATCTTTACTTAGATTGATTTGGGATTAAACACCAAGTTTGAATTTATGGTTTCCTTTATGCCGAAACCGTCTATCTGTGTATTCTTTCATATCTGTGTATTATGTCTACTTGTATTCCGTTGGATTCAATATCTAATAATTATTCATTTGTATTTGCCAAAACAGTCTATCTCTATGATCTACGTAATACAATAATGACGCTAAACTTGCCTTATAGCCTACAATTATGTTTTTACTAGTACCTAGTTTTACTTTACTGGTGTCCTAAAATTTAATGTGCTATCCAACATCGCAATCACCATTTATATAGCTACAGTATGTTAGTTTTCGTGCCATGGTAACTTTCTGACACCCATCTCCAGCATTTTCGTGCTAAAATTTTCAAAAGTTTTTATGACTAACTAAAATAAATTTATTTGCGGTAGATCGCGTTTTTTGGATGTTGACGATGATTGTAGAACTCAAATATAACCTTCGAGAAATTTTTTTGTAATTTTGAATGTACCCCCTGGGGCACGAAAAAACAAGTAATGATGATGAGTAATGACATGATGATGAAAAATCATCATAAAATCAAGCCAATTTTATGACCTTTATTTAAATTTTTGATTTCTTTTGGAGTGCTGATCATCGAATATATGAGATATATCGTACCTTGATGATTATGGCATTTTTAGAAATGTGTCAATGTGTGGCACGAAAAATATAAATGTAGAACAAATTTGTTAATAAAAATCATTACTAAATTTCATGGGGGTTTCTGAGACGCTGATCACGAATATGAGACTCAAAAATATCATATTATCCAACTAAATTCATTTTTTGGCATTTGTAAGTTTTATGCTACAGTTGCATTTTTTGTCCCACCAGAGAAGCACTAAAAACGAAAGAATGCCTAGAAATTCAGGTTAAACAACAAATTTATACATGCCAAAACAGACTAACTCTGAGATACACGGTTTTGGCATACAAATGTCTATGGAAACATAAAAGCAAATACGCTGTTACGATATATGGCGCTGTGTACTATTAATTTATCAGCCCATTATACAGTATAGAATATTTAGATTAAGTCATAATGATATACGGCCGTAATTAGATAGGGACAACAAAATATCCAAGTTTATAAATCTTTTCCATTTTTGTATAGTATGTAGCTTTGCGTACATAATTTTGTAATAAAACATTGATAAATAACATTTACGGTAGCAAGTTCCTATAAAACCTTAATACGAGCTTGCCGTTTATTAATATTGATCAAATTAATTGTGTATTTGTATTAATTTCCATTTATATTTGTCTCTAAATTGTCTATATATCTAATTGTGCTTAATGTACTTTAATAATCGCGAAATTAATGTTATGGCCAGCAACCTGTAAGCCCACTGGGACACAATTCATTACCATATATGGTAATAATTTGCGATTTGGAAGGACAAGGAACACAATCCGGCTTCCTTATTGGCCCAGCTGTTCCAGGTTGGTCTAATGGTGGCGTGGTTTGCTGGACCAATGAGACGATTATTGCGTCATCCCTATTTCATCATCTATAAATTGGCTGTGTTTCCGGTATGTGCTACTGCAATTTTTCTTCATCTTCCTATTCTTCTTGCAATTATTCTGTGTAATTCCTTGTTCTGCCTCCTGCATGGCCATGTTATTTCTGATTTAAATTCTTTGCTGTTTTTTTCTTAAATTACGTATATTTGATATGGTTACTGCTAATTACAATCTCGAACTATGATTTCTACATTTAATTACTGACTTCTATGTGATTGAGATGTGGTAATCCTACGGGATTTCTTTTATACTGTCAGACTGTTTGTGAATGCATGCGCCGATACGGTAGCTATTTGTTCTAATATGGAGAGCTAAAGTACCGGTAGGCGCGGCGGGCGTACCGGGGGGAAGCGACGGAGGAGAGTGCAGAGGATCCAAAGCGGGGCAACGCTGGCGGAGGGCCACCGTTGTGATTGGGGCTAGTCAGTGAGGACAAGATAGCAGCCGCTAGTACAGTATTAAGGGGCTGACGATCCAGATTTTGTCTCTACCTTTTAGTGTTAGGGTCAGAACTTGGGGTTAGTTAGGAAGCCTATATGTAGCCGGGGGTGGCCTTCGTGTCTTACACTGACAAAATTGACATACTGGTATGCTGATACGCTAATGTGCGGTTTTAGTGCACTAGCTGACTGGTAGTTAGCGCAGTAACGTACTACTAGCTTATTGCTACGCTATTTGTGTTGTGTTGCTAAAGAGTGCCTGATTCTTAATTGTGAATGCTTAGATAGGCGCCGTTTCCTTGATTGATTTATATTTCTTAGTTTACACTTTATTGATTGCTGATTAGTTCAAATTAATACAGTATTTAGGCTGTTGCTAGTATAACCCAGTACGTAATAAATTAGAACTACGTATTCTGGAACATCTAGTAATTAGTACACAATTCCGTATTATGACTGTAATTAATTTAGCGATAAAATAAAATAAGAATTTGTACACAGCATAGCGGAGAGTAGTTTAAGTAATTGTTTTAGAATACTGTAGACTATTCACGCTAGGCGGTTATTTGAAAATAGCGGGGCAACAAGCTGATAGCAGCATCCAGTATACAATAGTAAGTTGCTGGCCTAAAGCCAGCCAAAGGCCAAGTTTAGACCCTAATAAAGTAACAGATCTGGTCCCCGTAGATTATTAAAACATTCTCACATTCAACAATTCTGCCAGTGAATTCCAGTATTTTGCGATAAGTCAGTAAGTGAACGCCGAGTGTCAGACCACCCGCACTCGTTTTAAGTAGCTTAGGGAGCCGATTTCGGGTTTATTGTTTTGGTTATTCCCGCGTGGCTCATAGATTCGAACAATTAGCTCTCTGTCGAGTGATCGATAGAGAAAGGAGCAAGCGATTTTGTAGGAGCCGTATAGAGAAATTAGTAAAACATATTAGCGGACGGCCTGGTTAGTGCCATCTAGCAGTTAGAAGCAATTTCGTGTTTAGCCGCGTATGACAGTAAGAACCCGCTCCTGATCGCGCTTGTTTAACATACGCTATATCTCACATTTCACTATGTAGATATGAGTTTCAGTTAAAAATATGCTGTTCAGAGAATCTTATGACTATAAATTACCTAATGACATCATTTCACAGGATTTCCACCAATCAGGATTCAAATAACAGGTATGTATGTTTGCGTTTTTCTCAAAACTATGTAAAAATGAGTTAGACGTTTTTGGCATTTAAGGGCCGAGTAGATCACTGTGTGAGTAAGGGCTTTCTTTACAAAGGAAGTTAAGGCAGCAGCTGCAGAAACAATTCACAATTCCGATATATCCTCAAAACAGAAAAAATACTGCTGGGCAGATCACAGAATTGGTGATAGGACTTCACTAAAGCACATAATAATGAGTCCTGCTGTAAGTGAAGCATCGCTATATTCATAAATTGGCTGACAGATAAAGTACTGTACCCACAGTAAGTCTGTCTTGTGTTGGTGCTCCGACCCGTGTATATATCATATTGTTCACCCATCTCAATTGGGGTGTGGTGAGATCGTTGGGGGTTGAAACATATTTAAATTCAGATGAACGACGACACAATAGTTATCTCCAGGACTATCATCTCGCATCTATTTGTGAGAGTTGAATTAGATTATTTCCATAGTTAGAAAACTGCAGAGTATAATGAGCAGAATCCTTGCGCAGTATCTAAGTAATAATGCATAGAGAAATCTCGTATAAATGGACGAAATTTATTTACCTAAACTAATTCTCAAAAGCTAATATCCAACAAAAAACATACAATACTTTACAAACTTTAAAAACTAAACTACAGTATGTTTATGTGAAATTAATTATAATTATTATCATAACAGGTCAGTTCAGGTAATACTTGGGGAGTACCATTTGGAGGAAGCTTCAGAATTTGAAGAGAAGATTAATGTACTTGAGGTGAGAAAAAATTAAAGCATTGTATAATACTGTAATTCAAAGCGGCCATGCCAATTAGGAAATTTGTTATTTAAATTCATCGAAACTTTGTTCTCCAAGTAAAAGTAAAGACCTATTGAATGATTGTAAAATGTAGGCCTATTTTGAATGGCCAATAGGGAAATATAAAATATATAATACACTGTGAATTTTGGTAATAACAAAGTAATTCAAAATAACAAATATAATTCGAATTTATCGAAGATATCGAAGAGAGATAATTCTACAGTATTCCACTTAATCCTGCAATCCCGCTTAGTCCAAATTGTAGCCAATCAAGTCCCGCCATTTTATAGCAAGTAGCAGAGATTTAATGTTGACTTATAAACTGTCAAGTAGGTCCAATAATCAACAACAACAAGCAAAAAACCAAATTAGCTGACACATATCTGATATAACCCTATATGTGGTGGATTGTTGTACTAACCTGTTGAAAATCCCTGCTACACATACTAAGTAATTGTAAAGTCTACTTGCTATCTTCTTAACAAGTACTTGCCACGATATGTAAAGTACAGTATATCATTCAATAAGTGTGAAATCCGCTCGCTCGACAAAGCGCCATCTAGCGGATATCTCAGGATTCTCCACGATTTTACGTACCGGACAGTTTCAGTGTTTCACGGATTGACAGACTGCCGATCTGTGGTACGGTGCAATATTTATTCGTACCACGGGCCTATAGGACTGATTGATCTGTATTCAGCACAACACATACTGACACATTCAGATATGTGATTGTGCCGATGATAGATACAGCTACAGTTCGAGGACATAGCCTGATAGCTGCATAGTCTCTAGTTACTAGTTAGCGGTGCATATTTGTATGTACGGTCATCGATATATGGGTCGTATTACAGTCTGGTAACTTACATTATACCAGTCTGTCAGTATATTCATCGTTTTTACTATTGTACTAGACTTTACGGCTAAATATACTTCCATGTATGTCTGTGCGTTAGCGAAAAATATTATTAGTATATCGGGACTACCACACGCTTCTAGAACTACACCGCAGTTCGGCCTGTCAGCCTGTCCTTCTGTCTTTTCGTTATAGCTCATCCTGCCATCCGTCCGTATACCCTGTCTGCCTGTGTGGTCGTCACAGTACGAATAAATAAAAAATTTATACGAAAACCGGCAACCGGTACTGAAATACTGACAGATTTAGGCTAGGCCTAATACTGTAATACAGTAGTACCGACGGGTCAAAATTTTATTGACCCACCGCCCACCCGAAAATAAGTACAAAGTACCGGGTACTAAAGTCTGAAAGTACTGCAGTACTGTACCGGTACTGAAGTACGACGATATATATTTAACAAATTGTCGTACCCTACCCCACTGCCCTGCTGGCTGCCTAATCCTGGTACGAGTATGCCTATTCCTGTATTCGACAGGAAAGTTATATCTGTCTATCAGTCTATAGCTCAGTAGATCTGTAGATAGATAGGCTATATCAGTATATACCCTGATTTATATATCATATATATATATACATCAGCCAGTCAGCATATCTGCCCTATCTCAGTATCTGCCTATTGCAGTACTGCCTGCTAAAATAGGGATAGGCCTAGACTTGAACCGCTAAATGATACTCGGTCTTGTCTAACTGTCTAAGGTCAGAAGTTCTAAAAATAAATTACAGAATTATATAAATATATTACTGGTAACTTTCGTTTTTATATGAAACCCAGACTGCCAGTCTATCATTCTATCTGTCAGTCTGTCTATCATTTCAGCATTTCCAACTACATCGATTTTGTTTATGTAGGCTATGGAGCACACTTTGGAAATCGATGATTCTCTACAATATATTGATAGTACAATCAGGCCTATCAGTAATACCCTTCCCACTTGTACATCGTTAGGCCTACAGAGAAACTACTTAGAAAACCCTCTATGCACATCTGGCCCGGCCGTTGTACGACCCA
>JAUCBJ010006271.1:0-35287 GCA_032718475.1 Nemertoderma westbladi | reverse complement strand
TCTGCTGCATTGAAGCTGCACATGGGTTGCTATTCTGGTCCTGGCTTATCAAAAATATTTTTGGGACCACCATGAAATCCACAATTGGCATTGTTCCAATGCAGCGTGCATTAAGAATACTATGCTGGCTTATCAACAAAGTTGAACCGCCACTTCCCATCGCATCCCCCATGACTTTCGCGAGATTATCCACATCTTCAAGGCCAATGTCCTTTAAGATGCGTCTCAAGAAAGTCATGGGCTGTCCACCATGCTTATTCAGATATTCACTCCATGAGGCTGCCAAAGTACAAGATTATGCACTGGCTGGTCCTCACGGCGAAAGCAATGTCCTGCAAAGCAAATGCGGCTTTGTTCAAGTGTCAAGCTTGGAGGTACCAATGACACACCTCCAATGTTATATAGTGTCTGGTTGGAGATGTGTGCATTGTACTTGACACAGTGAACCCGGCGTAGCATTCTTGTGAATGTGTCATCCAGAAATTTTGTGTCCTCAGCACTTAGAGCCCAGCATGGAGAGGACACCAATAGAAGAGTATTGGTACTATTGCTGGTCTAAATAATCGGACCTTAAGTGTGATTGTGTGATTTGCTGGAAATACGTTAGGGAAATGCATAGGCAGCATTGAATGGGTTTCAATGCTGTCCAGCCCATGCCTTTCCCTAACGTATTTCCCTCACCTGACTTCAGGATCCATGAACCCAGGTAAACAGACATCGTCCACATGCTCAAGCAAACCATCCTTTGAGATTATGCTCATACGATCATTAAATTACGTGTAACTTATTGAGTGCAGTTAATATTTGTTAACCAACCATTGCTCTTTCTATTGTTAACCATTGCTAATTTATATTTATGAATTCAAGGATAATTTTAGAAGGCTACTGAACTGAAATGGAATGTAAGTGTCATACTTCATATTATCACTGTAGAATTTCAATTATTATATTATTATTGTTAATATTAAATATGTGATTTTTACTGCAAATCACTATTCCATTGAAGTGAAGAAAATTTGAATTCGCCACAGAGGGAAATGACGAATTCACGCAATATCATGATATTATTATTCTACAAAGATAGTTACGGGCCCAGATCACCGGGGTAAACATAATCGAGTTAGGGTTGGGGGGAAACACGAAGTCAGATCTTTGGGGTGATCAAAATAGGTGGAATTTGGTGCCAATATTTCGGCCACATATAAACATGACGGCCATAACAGTACACCGCACCCATTCACAATCAAAATTAAACGCATATGCAAGGATTGGACCGACAGAAAACTCAGCGAGAAGTATTTCATAACACACGAGCACCCAACACTCAACACGCAATACAACATAGATTACAACCGGGGATGGTAAGATTATACTGTACGCATACATATCGTAATATAAATTCCGTATATTTCACGAATATCTTTTAATATTATTTTTTTGGTGCGAATAGTAACAATCGTATACCAAATTATTTTGCGAATTATTTTGTAAATTTTGTTTGAAATTCTGTTAATTAATTGCTTTGCCGGCGATTACAGGGATACGCGTAGCCCCATAATAATATTATATTTTGTTGCCATACCTAACCTACCGGTAGTACCAACCCAGTAGTAATATAGTCTGAGTAGTGAATCTAGGGAAGTAGTGTTTTTAGTCCAGTAGTCAGTTTCTTACGTAGCCCGACACATCCTGATTAGCCCTGTTGAAGGCCTGTTATTTTGTATAATATAAATAATTATTTATTATTATTATTACATGTTGTGGCCGAAATATTGGCACCAAACTCCACCTATTTTGATCACCCCAAAGATCTGACTTCGTGTTTCCCCCCAACCCTAACTCGATTATGATATTATTATTATTATTATTATGGATTATGTTTTATTAGTTCATACTCAAACCATTATAACCCAAACAATGGTTAATCTAATGATTTATTATTTTCTTAATAAAAAGAATATAACAAAAAGTAATAGACAAATAATTTCATGATCAATTGATTATTACGTTTTGCATTTACACGAGAGTACACAACACAGAGGGACTATTGAGTGATTGACCATGACCAACTACTATAACAGTTATAGTAGGTCATGGATTGACGCAGTCAATATTGAAAGATCTTCGGGAATAATTCTCACCAGTTTATTCTAACTTATTTCCAAACTCTTAACTGGAATAACAATAAAATTAATTCTTATAGAAATATTAATTGGATTCAATATTAATTAATTATAATTTATTGTTCTTCTTTAGTGACTATCGGAACAATATTGGCCAAGTTGGCTGGTACATGTCTCATTGGTTTGGCCTTGATGGGTGAGTTTTGACTAACTTGAACTATTTATATATAGACTTTTACTCAGCTGAAACGTTTACACTTATTGCATGTTCTCCACCCACAGACAACCTCATATACAACCTCATAGACTGCAGATTATATCACACTTCGATTCCGGGTAGTACCGGTAGACGTTGGATATGTGGTCTGTCTGATAGAACCAGTATGCCTAAATACAAGAATTACAACGAATGACGTTTTACTGACTGGTGATGCTGATAACATGTTTGCAGCAGTATTAGCACTGCGTTCAAATTGTAAGGAAAATAAACCTGTCTAGTTGAAGGTATAAACCTCTACCATTGTTATGACAATAGGTTGATTGTATCCATTTAATGCGTTCTGCTAAAATTTTACCGCCGATTGAGGTAGATAACACAGTATTAAATAAAATTTATTTTATTTCAGTAAAACTTCCTCAAATAGCAAAAATTCTAAAAGCGAAATCAGTTGAAGGGATTAATCTTTACTCGTGTATATTCGAGTTGGTTGCGGTAACATCTAGTGTCGCTTACAATGCAGCCAACGGATACCCCTTCAGGTAATTAAAACAATTAATTAATTAACTAATTATAATCCGCGTGAGTGTGACTACTGATACAAGTCGTATCTCGACAAATTATCAATTAAGAGAAAAGGGCAGGTTACAGTGGCAAGTTATTCTAACCAAAACACTAACTAAAGTCGATGGCAAGGATACATTTCCATTTTTCCTTGGGGGGTGGGAGGTACATTTTCACGCCCCCCCCCCCCCCCCCTCCCATCTGATCTATACTTACCATTTTGTGATATGGTACGTCTTGGCTACAAGATAGTAGTTAAACTAAGTTTTCTTCAGTATATTATTTACGTTCGAGTAACAACTTCATATGTTATATTTTCCATATTTAGTGCGTGGGGAGACACTTTTTTTGTAGCGGCTCAAACACTGGTTATCGTTACCCTGGTCTACCATTACCGGTCCAACACATCTGGAGGTGTCATCTTCGCCGGCAGCTACCTTATTACTCTTTACCTGTTAAAGAGCGGCCTCACCCCCATGGCATTCCTCATGGCATACCAAGCCTGCAATATGCCAATGATTCTAACTGCTAAGGTTTGTTATAAAAATATGATACATATAATATTTCACTTAAATGGACATCTTGTTTAGAATAGTAATTGATTTGCTGTCTGGACAGCAAAAATTGGACATCAAAATTGTTTGAGACTACCAATGAAGTTGTTTTCCTGGATTTCATCATTCGGTGGTCGATAAATGGGAACCAAAGCAACTTGGGAAACAGAGTGGAAGAGTTTACTGTGGAAGATCACCCATGCCATGGTGGTGGGTGAACAGGCATTCCTTTGGGAAACAGAGTGGAAGGGTTTACTGTGGAGGATCACCCATCATGGTGGTGAACAGGCGTTCATTTAGGTAACAGAGTGGAAGGGTTTACTGTGGAAGATCACCCATGGTGGTGAAAAGGCATTTCTTTTGGAAACAAAGTGGAAGGGTTTACTGTGGAAGATCACCCATGGTGGTGAAAAGGCATTTCTTTGGGAAACAGAGTGGAAGGGTTTACTGTGGAAGATCACCCATGGTGGTGAAAAGGCATTTCTTTGGGAAACAGAGTGGAAGGGTTTACTGTGGAAGATCACCCATGGTGGTGAAAAGGCATTTCTTTGGGAAACAGAGTGGAATGATTTACTGTGGAAGATCACCCATGGTGGTGAAAAGGCATTTCTTTGGGAAACAGAGTGGAAGGGTTTACTGTGGAAGATCACCCGTGGTGGTGAAAAGGCATTTCTTTGGGAAACAGAGTGGAAGGGTTTACTGTGGAAGATCACTCATGGTGGTGAACAGGCATTCCTTTGGAAAACAGAGTGGAAGGGTTTACTGTGGAAGATCACCGATGGTGGTGAAAAGGCATTTCTTTGGGAAACAGAGCGGAATGATTTACTGTGGAAGATCACCCATGGTGGTGAAAAGGCATTTCTTTGGGAAACAGAGTGGAAGGGTTTACTGTGGAAGATCACCCATGGTGGTGAAAAGGCATTTCTTTGGGAAACAGAGTGGAAGGGTTTACTGTGGAAGATCACTCATGGTGGTGAACAGGCATTCCTTTGGAAAACAGAGTGGAAGGGTTTACTGTGGAAGATCACCCATGGTGGTGAAAAGGCATTTCTTTGGGAAACAGAGTGGAAGGGTTTACTGTGGAAGATCACTCATGGTGGTGAACAGGCGTTCCTTGGCTCAATGAACCTAAAACAGAATCTCCCATTCAATAAAGTTGTTTTTAATTCACTTTTTGTTTCCCTCTAGTTTACTCAAGCCGCAACCAACTACGGCAATGGGCACACCGGCCAACTGTCTTTCATAACAGTAACCATACTGACACTGGGAAGCTTCGCTCGAGTCCTCACAACTCTCCAGGAAACCGGAGACAAGTTGATAACTGCCACCTACTCAGTGGCTACAGCTGCCAACGCAATGTTATTTATACAGGTGAGTAGAGTAAATTTAACACGCTAAACAAAAACCTAAAAAACCAATATGTGAAATCAAAATTTAATGGCGCCAAAAATGCAAAAGAGAAATGGACCGTCATAAATAAAATAACAAATAGGAACAAACAAGAGGAGGGGGGGATTATTGCATTATTCAACACTGTTACTAAGAAACTTATATACGAATCAATTCCAATAGCCAACATATTGAACGACGCATACTTAGGATTGGGAAACTTTCCATCGCGAGGGACATATAAAAATTCAAAAAAAATAGCTAAATCTAGTTTCAGTTTCACTAATATATCAAAATTAGACATATATGAGATAATTACAAAAATTGATACAAATAAGCCAAATGGCCCATCCATATTTTCACCGAAAACAATTAAGCTTATTGCCCCTATCATACTAACGCCGCTTACTCATACCATTAATCTATGTTTGACAAAAAGTATTTTCCCAGACAAACTAAAGTCCACATATATTACACCAGTATTTAAAAAGGGTGATAGGGAAGACGCAACAAACTACAGACCAATATCAGTCACCACCACACTAGAACGAATCTTTGAAACAATTCTATAAACATATATATATAAACATTATATAAACAAATCATGAACTACCTAAATAATAATAAAATATTACAAAATAAACAATTTGGTTTCAGAAAGGGATACAGTACAATGGATGCGGTCATTTACGCAACCGAATCATGGAGGTGGGAATTAGATAATAACAAGTATGTAGCAATTGGTGTGTTAGACCTATCCAAGGCATTCAATTCATTACATCACTCCATCCTATTAACAAAGCTGGATGAAATTGGTTTCCAATCTGATGTATCGAAACTAATCAAGAGCTACCTGAGCAACCGTCCGCAGGCCGTGAAGCTCCAGAACATATTCTCAGAGTGGTCCATTTGTAATAGAGGCATTCCACAGGGAACAAAATTGGGACCTCTATTCTTCTTAATATACGTGAATGATATTGCTGAGCAGATTAATCTTGAGACAATACAATACGCTGATGACACACTAGTATACTGCTCAGATAAAAGCCCAGCCACTGCGATAAAGCTCCTTAATGAGCAAATACTAAACATTGAAAATATATTAGGATCACTATGCATGCAAATAAACACTAACAAAACAGAACTTATGCTCTTATCACCTACAAAAAGAACCTCAGAAACAAACAATTATAGTCTCACACTACATAATAAGATTATTGCGCAATCGTCGGAAATTACATACTTAGGAATTATAATCAACAATAATCTAACATGGGAAAACCAAATCGATGCCACATCACACAAAATGTCAGCAGCAACATCCGGGTTACGCCAAATTAAGGGTCAGCTTCCCACATCAACAAAATTAATGCTCTACAAGACATTGGTCATGCCTTACCACAATTACTGCAGTGCACTATTTACACCCTTTCATGACAAACACGGATACAAAGGAAAATTATATAAAATGGACAAAATACAGAACTATGCCCTGCGATTAGTTTATAACAAAAAGATACGAGACATGACCGGTACTCAACTTAGAAAATTAGCCAAATTGCCACACTTGAATGCACTACGGGAATACCACGCACTCATATACCTCTACAAATATGTTACAAATCAAATCGCGCCATTCCAAAACCTAAAACTACCATTCCTTTCACAATTACTACAGTAAATAATAATAAATTACTAAATGTAATCAAACACAATCAAGATACCAAAGACAAATAACAAGTATGGTACATACTCATTCTTTGTCGCCTGCAGTCGCACATGGAATAGATTAAGAAAAGTCGTACGTGATAAAATTCGCAATAACAACTTCATCCCACAATTCAAAAAACATTTCATGGAACAATACGACAGGTCAGCCATCACCTAGCAACAAAAAAAATAACTCAAATATATTATAAAATCACACATTACACATTATTATATTGCGTTCTCCCTCGTCAGATACGCCTACCATTGTGCTAGTACTTAGCTTTGTCTGTGTTTGTATGGTCTATGTTTGTATGTAGTGTGTACTGTATGTATGAATGGAAATCTTACCGTAGGCAGGCACATCTGTGTGATGAACACTTACCCTCTCCTGTATGTATTATATCTGTATGTATGTCTAGGCCTGGTTTTAACCATTAACTTTAGTGTATATATTAAACTTATACTGTATAAATAGCATATTAGTCACATTACATTATACATTTGTTCTAAACATTTGAGCCCGTCGACTTTGGCCTTTTTAATTATCAGTTACGGTGTATTTAGTATACTAATAACTGCCTTCAGTCAGCTTGCTGACTGAAGTTTTAAGGCTAATAAAATTGAATTGAATTGAATTGAGTAGCAATGACAATAATATATCAAAATACTCAATAAAGGCAAAAGGGAACTCTAAACTCTCAAACTACAATAACCATTCTGAGAAATACGTGTTTTACATGGATGCTATAATCTATAGTGATAGTTTCTTGGGGTTTCGTCAGAGCCTGAAACACAGAAATAAAAACGCACTTTTATTTCAATATGAGGCCTACATTACAAACTGGCATACCAGCAACCGGTAAATTTCAGAAAAGTAATATATATTTATTTTCTAAATAGGTGCTATATTATTGGGAAGTTACAAAGCAAAAACTTGAGGCCAAACCGAAAGAAAAAGAAACCTGAAATAACAGCCGATTTCTGGATTAGTTGGTTGGAAACCAAGCATGGATAGCTTAACTTAGTTAATTAGTGACTATCAACATATCATTATATTTCAGTAAACTAGCAATAAGTAGCCTAATCTAATTAAGAGGGGAGGGGGGGGGGGGGGGGGGTACACCATTTTCGGACAACTCTTCGATTTATCTTCGATATTAAAGGTTATTGTAATATATGTATTTATTGAATAAATCGAGTCTAATAAAACATTATTTTGTTTTCAAGTCGGCGTGAAAAACGCCGTGAAATAAAGTAAACTCAATGACGGGTATAGGGTACAATATATCAAGGCGTGAAATAATGTAACAGTATTCTTTAAGTTTTATTGTACCGCATTCTACGATCACGAGGATGAGGCCTAAGAGTAAAGTCATTCATCACAGATGCAGACAGCATGAGATACATACAGTAGGTCGTTACCGGTAACGTATGGTATGGTACTGGTTGGGTATAATTTATGAGTTTTGATTAAAAAAATTCGATTTAAATAAAGTACCTTTATTTCACTTTGAGGCTCTCTTTTCATATTTCACCCTCTCTAACCGCATCATCCGTTGCCACTTCTCATGTTCTGGAAGACTGGCTAAGAAGTTTCCTAAGGTGGTTCTGATTGTGTGCTACTCTCCAACTAGTGTTGCACCTGTAGAGGAGGTGGAAAATTTCTACCACAATCTACAAGCAGCTACTGATGGAGTGGATCAGCATGCATTCTTAACATTCCTGGGAGACTTTAATGCACGTCTGCATCAATCACCTACATCGCCCTCTGGGTCTATAGCAATAGTGTCAACCGAAATTCCGTCCATCTTCAGGATTTTATCTCTGGAAATGGATTGTTTTCGGCTGGAACCCAGTTCAAGAAGCGAACTGGAAAGCTATGGACTCATAGTGGACCCAGTGGTCACAAGTCCCAGATAGACCATATTCTGTTTCGTAGGAAGTACAGGAGCTCTATACAAGACTGTAATGTATTTACACTTCGACCCTTCTCCAGTGATCACCGCCTTATTGTGGCCATGGTAAGACTTAGTCTGCGTGCTAGCAGAACAACGAAATCTGCCTTGCCGCGGTATGACTGGTCCTCTTTGTTGCAACAGCCATGTGTGAGATCCAGCTTCACACTACAGCTGAGCAACAGGTATGAGGCTCTTGCCTCTGAGGCGGCAGATCACTGTGAGGGCTATACTGCCTTCACAGAAGCAGTTAAGTTAGCAGCTGCAGAAACAGTTCCTGTATACCCTCGAAACAGGAAAAGGGCCCCCTGGACTGACAACAAAATCCAGAAGTGCCGAGATGACCTATATAAGGCGCAGAAAGAGTCCCGACTCAAACAGACTACAGCGGCCAATAATGCAGTTAAGGCTGCATCTAGGTCCCTGTACAGGCAGTACTCTGTTAATCTACAGGAGCTAATAAACCAACAGGTTGATGCCATCAATGATGCTGACGACAGCAGGCAATCATCCCAGGTATGGCAATCGATCAATTGCTTACTGGGCGGAAAAGCCAACCAACCACCAAGGTTAAGGCTGAATAACCAGCCGATCGCCTCAATGGTTGGAAGGCCCACTTTGAAAAGCTCCTCAATAATGACAGGGTATTGCCTGATAACTTTATATAAGTAAAAGTGTCTGAGTCTGTGCTCCCAGATATTCCCATTGGCGATATCTCCTTTGCAGAAGTGAAGGCTGCTGCAAAGAGCATTAAGACCAATCGTGCCAGTGGAGTAGATGGTGTTCCCCCTGAGGTCTTCAAAATACCTGAGTGTTTAAAGCTCATCTATCCCATCATAGTAGACATGTACCGTACAACAAGAGTGCCACAAGAAATGAAAACAAATAAATTGGTGCCAGTTCCCAAGAAGGGCAACCTAACACTCTATGGTTCTTTTCGGGGAATCTCATTGATCTCGATTTCTGCAAAGCTATACAATAGAATTCTATTAAATCGCATGAGGGATCCCATTGAGAGACTGCTCCGTGGAAATCAGAATGGGTTCCGTAAAGGTCGTGGGACCATGGAGCCCATTTTGGCACTTATAAGGATAATTGAAGAGTTATCAAAAAAGAAAGACAGGCATCTGGCTGTTATCTTTGTTGACTTCTTGAAGGCCTTTGATTCAGTCTCCCGCTCACGTATGTTCAGCATACTTTCATTATATGGGATTCCTGATGAAATTATTGCAGCAATCAGATCAGTATACGATGGTTCGACAACATTTGTGTCTACTGTTGATGGTGACACAGAACCATTTGAAGTGTTATGGGGCGTCCCCCAGGGAGACACACTTGCACCATTCTTGTTCATAATTGTGGTTGCCTATGTTCTACGCATGTCCTTAGATCATCATAATGATGATGGGGTGATGATAACTCCACCTACTGGCTCCAGAAGTCGAGGGAATCCTGCCAAGTACCTAAATGATCTAGACTTTGTTGATGACTTAGGAGTACTCTCAGAATCATTGGAGGGAGCCCAACGGCTCCTCAGCTCATTACAACATGCTGCTTCTAGTGTTGGTCTTTTTATTAACTACAGAAAGACCGAAATTTTGACAGTTAACTTTGAAAGTCCTCAGCAAGTCTCTGATCGGATGAGCATAAGCTCAAAGGATGGTATGCTTGAGCATGTGGACGACTTCTGTTACCCGGGATCATGGATCCGGAAGTCAGGTGAGGACCTTCGAATACGTAAGGGAAAGGCATGGGCAGCCTTGAATAGGCTTTCCAGGATTTGGAAGTCACCGAGAATTAATCGGAAACTTAAGGTCCGATTATTTAGAGCAGCAGTAGTTCCAGTTCTCCTCTATTGGATTCCTTGCTGGGCTCTAACTGCTGAGGACACCAAATGTCTGGATGGCACATTCACAAGAATGCTACGCCGGGTTCATTGTGTCAAGTACAATGCACACATCTCCAACCAGACACTATATAACATTGGAGGTGTCTCATTGGTTCCCCCAAGCTTGACACTAGAACAAAATCGCCTCCGCTTTGCAGGACATTGCTTTCGCCGTGAGGACCAGCCAGTGCATAATATCATACTTTGGCATCCTCATGGAGTGAATAAGCATGGTGGACAGCCCATGACTTTCTTAAGACGCATCTTAAAGGACACTGGTCTTGAAGATGCGGATGATCTAGCAAAGGTCATGGGTGATAGGGAGTTGTGGCGGCGCAATTTTGTCGACAAGCCGGCACAGCATTCTTAAAAATGCAGCTGCAATGCAGCATGCCGATACTAGTAGTAGTCACCCTCTCGTTCGTGAAAATATGCATACTCGAGTCAGTGTGAAATACAGTGTTATTTTATCTATATCGAATATAATTGTTAATATTCCTGCATTTAAAGACATACAGTAACTGATCGATACCAACAACTTTAATAATGGGATCTCGTGGGTCTTGAAGCAAGCGAGCTATACCAGTTGTACCACAGCAACCATTACTCGCTCCATAGCGGTAGAATGGATAACTGTTGAGTCTCCCCCCCCCCCCCCCCCCACGCAAATTATATTTCAGACTATCGGCATACAGTAATACATGTGTAGGCCTACCAATTTTGGTTTAATTTATCAAACAATGTCTGAGTTATTACCAGTTAAACATTTGCAGACAGACCGATGTGACATAATCGGTACCTACCTACCTATCTGTGTGCTAAGCTCACTCACTTCGTGGCTCGCCCCACATAATCGGTACCTACCTACCTATCTGTTTGCTAAGCTCACTCACTTCGTGGCTCGCCCCACATAATCGGTACCTACCTACCTATCTGTGTGCTAAGCTCACTCACTTCGTGGCTCGCCCCACATAATCGGTACCTACCTACCTATCTGTGTGCTAAGCTCACTCACTTCGTGGCTCGCCCCACATAATCGGTACCTACCTACCTACCTGTGTGCTAAGCTCACTCACTTTCGTGGCTCGACCCACATAATCGGTACCTACCTACCTATCTGTGTGCTAAGCTCACTCACTTCGTGGCTCGCCCCACATAATCGGTACCTACCTACCTATCTGTGTGCTAAGCTCACTCACTTCGTGGCTCGCCCCACATAATCGGTACCTACCTACCTACCTGTGTGCTAAGCTCACTCACTTTCGTGGCTCGACCCACATAATCGGTACCTACCTACCTATCTGTGTGCTAAGCTCACTCACTTCGTGGCTCGCCCCACATAATCGGTACCTACCTACCTATCTGTGTGCTAAGCTCACTCACTTCGTGGCTCGCCCCACATAATCGGTACCTACCTACCTATCTGTGTGCTAAGCTCACTCACTTTCGTGGCTCGACCCACATAATCGGTACCTACCTACCTATCTGTGTGCTAAGCTCACTCACTTCGTGGCTCGCCCCACATAATCGGTACCTACCTACCTATCTGTGTGCTAAGCACACTCACTTTCGTGGCTCGACCCACATAATCGGTACCTACCTACCTATCTGTGTGCTAAGCTCACTCACTTTCGTGGCTCGACCCACATAATCGGTACCTACCTACCTACCTACCTGTGTGCTAAGCTCACTCACTTCGTGGCTCGCCCCACATAATCGGTACCTACCTACCTATCTGTGTGCTAAGCTCACTCACTTCGTGGCTCGCCCCACATAATCGGTACCTACCTACCTACCTGTGTGCTAAGCTCACTCACTTCGTGGCTCGCCCCACATAATCGGTACCTACCTACCTACCTGTGTGCTAAGCTCACTCACTTCGTGGCTCGCCCCACATAATCGGTACCTACCTACCTACCTGTGTGCTAAGCTCACTCACTTCGTGGCTCGCCCCACATAATCGGTACCTACCTACCTACCTGTGTGCTAAGCTCACTCACTTCGTGGCTCGCCCCACATAATCGGTACCTACCTACCTATCTGTGTGCTAAGCTCACTCACTTCGTGGCTCGCCCCACATAATCGGTACCTACCTACCTATCTGTGTGCTAAGCTCACTCACTTCGTGGCTCGCCCCACATAATCGGTACCTACCTACCTACCTGTGTGCTAAGCTCACTCACTTCGTGGCTCGCCCCACATAATCGGTACCTACCTACCTACCTGTGTGCTAAGCTCACTCACTTCGTGGCTCGCCCCACATAATCGGTACCTACCTACCTATCTGTGTGCTAAGCTCACTCACTTCGTGGCTCGCCCCACATAATCGGTACCTACCTACCTACCTGTGTGCTAAGCTCACTCACTTCGTGGCTCGCCCCACATAATCGGTACCTACCTACCTACCTGTGTGCTAAGCTCACTCACTTCGTGGCTCGCCCCACATAATCGGTACCTACCTACCTACCTGTGTGCTAAGCTCACTCACTCGTACATATTCCATAGAAATAATTATTTCCCTGGTATTTAAATCGTATATGGTGAAAGTACTAAACAATAAATGTAACCATTTATGGCGATCCAGATAGTAGTCTACTGAAAGTAAAAGTACTCTAAATGTAAAGCAATGTTAAACTCGAATCACATTAACCCGAACCCGAGGGCTATTCGATCTTGGCAGTTACCTACTATAAGGCAGGGTAAACTACAGTAGTTCGTTAAGAGTTAATTAATAGCTTAACGAAAACTGGACTGCTCTGTTTGGCGTTGAACCCTCGACTTACTGGTTCGAAGAAGACCAGCGCTGTAACCCTCTGAGCAATCTAAAAGAACTTTATTTTGGTATAAACATATGAGAAGTCGGAGGTTAGATATTTTCCCTCTTCACTAAGTAAAGCCACTACACTATAGTGGACTTAATTGCCTACTCAAATTTTTCCAAAAATATTGTTGATAAAAAAACATTTCTTATTATCAATTAATTGATTTAATTTATTACTGCTTTTTTTTATGTCTAAAATCATGAATAACATAGTGGCTCACATGAATTAAACAGCAGTTTGAATTACACAGACATTATAACAACTAAACATATCTAGACGCATTTCTTGTTAAATAATTAATGAACAAGCAAGAACAATAATGTATATTATAATGCCCTGCAAAGGATTAATGAGCTAAACGATTATTTTTCAAAAATTAATGAAAAAAATAGTAAAACTAGTTATACAGAAAATACAATTGACTTTATTTACCGCACGTCTTAACTAAACAAACATACAACGCACAGACGGTATGACTGTTCATAAGAAATACGTATAAATAAGAAACTACCTGTCTGCGCGGCGAATATCAAAGAACGCATATGTTTCGTCGCTAATCAGGGATAATTGAGTTAGCGGTAAATTAATGTCAAATTTAACAATAATTATAATATTCAAATTAAAAATTATTATAATATTCAAATTAAAAATTATTATATTAAATATCAAATTAAATATTATGTTTAAACTAAATAAAGTTCCGTGTAGAAAAGACCATGAATTTATCAAGTGAAGAATTAATTTTAAATAAATACGCTTTTTCCATTTCTTAAATTCTACCACGTTATACAGGATTCTCTGCTAAGGTAAGTGATTACATAAAAGCGTTAAGAATGGAATATTCAATAACATATTTTTCATCACAAAGACACTTTTACATCACACAATGAAAAACGAGTATGAAAATCAATGACGATATTTTGCCGTACGCGGTACTCCAAGACGTACCTTAAAAATTCCCTAGTCTCTTAATTTAATATCATGGTATTAAAGCAGATTTACACAATCAGTTTAGTACAGGTAGTGAAATGCAACAATTATATTTAAAGGAATGCAACCCTATAAAATAAAATCACTTACAGATACCATATTGTTTATAAAAGTTAAATCTATGTAACATTTTTATACGTTTAACAACATTTAAAAATAAATTAAATGCTATGTCTATAAGCTTTATAAAATTATTAAGTTATTGTTCTAACTTCGTACCCAAACCATGCAAATGTAAAATAATTCCAAACTAAAATGATAACCATTGATCAATTTTGCACACCAACATAAATTATACAAAATAAGGAACTTATTTGTTTCCGTATTTATTTAACAACTTATTCCCAAAAAGGTGTCGCCTTTATTACCGAACTACAGGGGAAGTTGCCAATATGATTGCTCTTTATATACCGTTGGGATTTAAAGTATGGTTTTTATATGTATCTCTGCGGGATATAGAGTGCGTGCTGTTTATTGCGAATATGAACAGAACAACTGCTCCGACAGTGCTCCAGGACAACTGCTCCGACAGTGCTCCAGAACAACTGATCCGTCAGTGCTCCAGAACAACTGCTCCGACATTGCTCCAGAACAACTGCCCCGACATTGCTCCAGCACAACTGTTCCGACAGTGCTCCAGGACAACTGCTCCGACAGTGCTCCAGAACAACTGCTCCGACATTGCTCCAGAACAACTGCTTCGACAGTGCTCCAGAACAACTGATCCGTCAGTGCTCCAGAACAACTGCTCCGACATTGCTCCAGAACAACTGCTCCGACAGTGCTCTAGAACAACTGCTCCGACAGTGCTCCAGGACAACTGCTCCGACAGTGCTCCAGAACAACTGATCCGTCAGTGCTCCAGAACAACTGCTCCGACATTGCTCAGGAACAAATGCTCCGACAGTGCTCCAGAACAACTGATCCGTCAGTGCTCCAGAACAACTGCTCCGACAGTGCTCCAGAACAATTGTTCCGACAGCGCTCCAGCACAACTGTTCCGACAATGCTCCAGAACAACTGCTCCGTCAGTGCTCCAGAACAACTGTTCCGACAGTGCTCCAGGACAACTGCTCCGACAGTGCTCCAGGTCAACTGGTCCGACAAGGCTCCAGGACAACTGCTCCGCCAGCGCTCCAGGACGACTCGCTCACTCAAAGAAATGAATCGTTACAAGAGTTGAACTGCGCGGATTTGTTTATTAATATAAATATGTATATTTACCGCGCGGATTTATTATAATTTCCCGATTGGATATTCGACCAGGTTCCTTCCCCGGCGGTGGTGTGCCGGTTGCCGAATAATCCATTCACGCCTGATACCGATAACTTCGAACTTGGTTAAAATTTGTAGATTTACCTGGGCTTTCCCGAAGTAGCAATCTTTGCGGGTAAATACTGTAGTTACAATAATCACGGTTAAAAATATTACATATTGCTGAGTTGGTAGTAGAGTTTGATACAGGGATCACGGTATGGCGGTGGCTGGTAGTAGAGTGTGATACAGGCGGTGGTCGTCCAAGTTCAGTATCTCGAGTAAAGCGGCAAAGTATTGACGTTCTACAAAGATTACAAAGTCGTGAGAGACCAGGAAAATAGAACTAAAAATAGGAAAATTGAACGGGTTCGATGTAAAAAAAAAACTTACGTAGTTCATTACGTGTTGCACTCCCAGATTCGGTTCGATGGGCGAATTGTCCTGACATCCGATCGGATAGGGGTCGTTCTGTTTATATTCCACTGAGGATTTGGTGTCAGCAAGATTTCCAGACACAATTTTCGGGAATAAATACTGTAGATATTATTCCATTTTATTTTTAATAACCAATAAATTGGCAGTCTCTAAACCTACATTGCTACAAGACATTGATATCACTACATACACGCATGATGGGTGAGACGTTAAACGCTAGACGTAGAGCAAGAGTCTGCCGTTAAGGTACCGGTCTCTCGTACAGACCTCCACCGGGGGTCACAGACTGATGCTGTTCGACTGGGTTCTCCATATTCTCGTAGCCTCGGGCGCCAGGGAACGCCCTCTCTGTTGCTAGGGAACCGGCAGAGAAATCGCCCCCTCGTTTCACGTAAGCGTTGTAGAAGACTAGCCCGTAGAATGGTTTGATGAGAATTGAAATTATCACCATGGCGACAGAGAATCTGAGAGTCGAAGAAACAACATTAATAAATTTAAATGAATAAATTTAATTTAGGCCTACTCCTATATGGTGGCCCATGGCTGCCACTATAAAACTCTTGATAAAATATTTAAATAATAAATAAGTGTAAAAAATATCTTGAAAAAAAAATAATTTAAAAAAAATATCCTGATATCTTAAAAAAAACAAGTAAAATAAAATATCTTCAAAAAAAAATCTCAAAATACCTTGACAAAAAAAGGTTAAAAAATACTCACGAAAAAATTTCCATAAAATATAAATACTGTTAAAAAAAAAACATAGCACACACATAGTATTAAATCACTCGTGAGTGATTTAATTATTACTTACCGGAACTCATCTACCATGGGACTGTCCTTGAAGTCGTACTTATGAACTCCTCTTGGGTAATAAATCCCGACGTGTATTATATCAAGTAAAATACAGAGGAAATTAATTATAAACAGTATCAGCGCCGGTTCAGCTGCCTCCTGAAAAGTAAAATGGGAATTATATATGAATAATAAAGGAAATATATAATAAGCAGATAGGGGGGGGGGGGGGGGGGGGGGGGGGACGCAATAAAAATTCATCCCTCTCCAGGGGAAATTCGACGCAAATAACAGCTGAATACGAGCAAAAATAAAACTGTAACTTGTTCTATTGTGTTTAGTTTATTGTTTTGGTTAAAATAAAGTGACACTGTAACCTGCTCCTTTCCCTAAATTGAGAATTTAACATTGAAGCGGGATATTAATTCGCCAAGGCGGGTTTTGCGTCGAGTTCCCCCCCCCCCCCCCCCCCGTCTCATACAGTAATTAGATACTGTTAATAAGGGAGGGAAGGATAGGTCAGTACACTAAAATTAAACACAGACAGCACCAATCGCTCCTCTCTATAGGAGGCAACCCGAAGGCTCGTCTCTACCGGTGGCAACTCGAAGGCTCTTCGATACCGGAGGGAGGCAACCCGAAGACTCGTCTCTACCGGGGGCAACCCGAAGGCTCCTCACTACCGGTGGGAACCCGAAGGCTCCTCACTACCGGTGGGAACCCGAAGGCTCCTTTCTACTGGAGGCAACCCGAAGGCTCGTCTCTACCGGTGGGAACTCGAAGGCTCTTCGATACCGGAGGGAGGCAACCCGAAGACTCGTCTCTACCGGGGGCAACCCGAAGGCTCCTCACTGCCGGTGGGAACCCGAAGGCTCCTTTCTACTGGAGGCAACCCGAAGGCTCGTCTCTACCGGTGGGATCCCGAAGGCTCCTCTCTACCGGGGGCAACCCGAAGGCTCCTCTCTACCGGGGGCAACCCGAAGGCTCCTCTCTATAGGAGGCAACCCGAAGAATCGTCTCTACCGGGGGCAACCCGAAGGCTCCTCTCTACCGGAGGCAAACCGAGGGCTCCTCTCTTCCAGCTACAACACAAAGACTCCTCTCTTCCAGCCACAACACAAAGACTCCTCTCTACTGGAGGCGATCCTAAGGCTCCTCTGTAGTGGAGGCGACCCTAAGGCTCCTCTCTTTCAGTTACCACACAAAGGCTCCTCTCTTCCAGCCACAACACAAAGGCTCCTATCTACTGGAGGCAACCCGAAGGCCCCTCTCTACCGGAGGCGACCCTGAGGCTCCTCTCTAGTGGAGGCGACCCTAAGGCTCCTCTATTTCAGTCACATCACAAAGGCTCCTCTCTTCTGGAGGCAATCCTAAGGCTCCTTTCTACTGGAGACAACCCCAAGGATCCTGTCTTCAAGCCACAACACAAATGCTCCTCTCCACCGGAGGCAACCCGAAGGCTCCTCTCTACCGGGGGCAACCCGAAGGCTCCTCTCTACCGGTGGCAACCCAAAGGCTCCTTTCTACCGGCAAAGGTTCCTCTCTACCGGAGGCAAACCGAGGGCTCCTCTCTTCCAGCCCCAACACAAAGACTCCTCTCTACTGGAGGCGACCCTAAGGCTCCTCTGTAGTGGAGGCGACCCTAAGGCTCCTCTCTTTCAGTCACAACACAAAGGCTCCTCTCTTCCAGCCACAACACAAAGGCTCCTATCTACTGGAGGCAACCCGAAGGCCCCTCTCTACCGGAGGCAACCCTAAGGCTCCTCTCTTCTGGAGGCAACCCTAAGGCTCCTCTCTTCCAGCCACAACACAAAGGCTCCTCTCTACCGGATTCAACCCGAAGACTCCTCTCTACCAGAGGCAACCTCAAGGTTCCTCTCTACCGGAGACAACCCGAAGGCTCCTCTCTACTGGAGGCGATCCTAAGGCTCCTATCTTCTGGAGGCAACCCTAAGGCTCCTCTCTTCCAGCCACGACACAAAGGCTCCTATCTACTCGAGGTAACCCGAAGGCCCCTCTCTACCGGATGCGACCCGAAGGCTCCTCTCTACTGGAGGCGACCGGAAGACTCCTCTCTACCAGAGGCAACCCGAAGGCTCCTCTCTACTGGAGGCGATCCTAAGGCTCCTATCTTCTGGAGGCAACCCTAAGGCTCCTCTCTTCCAGCCCCCACACAAAGACTCCGTTCTACCGGAGGCAACCCGAAGGCTGCTCTCTAATGGAGGCAACCCGAAGGCCCCTCCGTACCGGAAGCGACCCTGAGGTTCCTCTCTAGTGGAGGCGACCCTAAGGCACCTCTATTTCAGTCACATCACAAAGGCTCCTCTCTTCTGGAGGCAACCCAAAGGCTCCAATTTACTGGAGGCAACCCTAAGGCTCCTCTCTCCCAGCCACAACCCAAAGGCTCCTCTCTTCTGGAGGCAACCCAAAGGCTCCTCTCTACTGGAGGCAACCCCAAGAGTATATATATTATATATAATATGGTATAATAAATTATAGTGGTTGTTTCTATACAATCCACTAAATTAAAACCAATAAAAATTAAGAAAAATTTATTTACTATTCTACCTAATAAAATGTTATAAGATAAAGTAATATAGGCCTAATAAAACGATTAGCTTCTGTTGTTGTGAGAATGGGCTGTGCCCATGAGGCAGCGATGTGCAGACTGAACTACACCTGTTACAATAATGTCCGCTTACAGACGTTATGTTCTTTCTCAATATAACCCAGTGCAATAAAAAAATTATACAAACTTTTTCTGTTAACGACTCTAAAACGGAATATATATACACACCATGTCCTGGGATCTAGAGTCTTTATTCAGGTACCTGCCACCCCCCCCCCCAAAATTTTTTTTTTTTCTACAAATCTTAATGAGATGACATGAAGTTTGAAACAGAGATAGTTTCACCTCCATCCTCCTTGCTGGGTGAGCCAGATCTTTCTAATAGTACAAACAAATCACTACTATAAGGGTGAGGAATACCTGAATAAAGAGACTATATTCCAGGACATGGTTTAATGTGATTGCACCTTTTACATTATTCTCACCTCATCTGTTACATTACTTTCACTGAAAATTTAGCTTTTGAATTCATTGAATGTACTTTGTAATTATATATTTAAACCAAAGTAGATGGTCGTGTATGGTAAGGGTAACTTATTTCTCTGCAAAAACAGCGTTCAAATGAGCCGAAAAATATACTTCTGACGACCAATAGAATGGAGATTGTCCCATATTATGCTCTATAAGTATGCATTTTATTTGTTGTAAGTCACTTTTTTTTTGTCAATGTCGTAAACAAGTTTGACAAAAACAGAACACCTTTTTTGTCAACAAAAAAGTAATGTTGAATTAAATTTTGAAGTAAATTCCTTCACATTGATTTTTGATTGATTTTTTATTCTAGCTAGTTTTTGCTAATTTTTTTTATAAGTGTTATATAGAACACGTGTTATCTATCAATTTTGATAAATATTTTTGTTCTAGATTCACAAATTTATCATTTTTTATACAAGCTAGTGTTTTCTTCATTTTTTTATAAATATTATAGAACCATGGCCGACTACATAATAGGGGTACGGCCTAACATGTGGTCGATTTGGCCTTAAAAAAAAGGCCAGTTTTTTTTACACTATTTTGATATTTTGAAATGGGGAGAGTTCTATAAATTTTAATTTGCTGCAATTTGGCCAACGGACGTAATTAGAAGTCTCTTCGCAAGCAAGATACAAAATTTTATGGTAGCTAGTGTTTTAGGTAGGTTTAGCTAGTAATTTCAACACTGGTTCCGTCATCCTACTTCCCTCTATAAATTTTTTGTAGTAGCTAGTTCTTATTACTATTTGTATAGAAAATGTTCCAGAAGATGTTAGTTATTAATTTTTAATAAAGTTATGTTCTAGAAATTTGTTCTAGAACACATTTTGGATAAATTGTAAGATGGTCAAATAATTGTTCCAGCAAAAAAACCCTCATGATAAAAGCTTTTGTATATGAAAAAAAAAATGGTCAAACAATGGGTACCCAAGGTAAAGTAATGCAATGCCCGTATTTCACTATGGATGAAGCTTCAATGGAGGATATTTAGCTGAAATAGGCCCAGATAAAAGTGAGAGAAGACTTACAACAAATAAACCGACGTAAGTGGTGCAAAAAGTAACATTTTTTGTCTTGCTTTCTTATTTGTCTCGCTATGCTCTCCAAATAATAACGCTAGACAAAAAGTCTACTTTTTTAAACCACCACTTAAATTGTTATTTATACCACATGTACCAAATTAACTGCTAACTAAAAGTTGCAAAACCACTTACTGTAGATCTAAATTTCGACTAACCTTCAAATGGTTTGTCAATAGAAGGAGAACAAATATGGATATGGCAGTAAATGCGTAGCTGGCTGGTAACCATGGTACCTGAATAGACCACGTCGCTAGTAGAAACTGGATAAATATAAGTATCTTAAGAGGCACCTTAGTTTGAGGAATAGGTATCATATTTATATTTACGAGTCTAAAGTGAAAGTAATTAATAATCTGAATAGCGCCGCTTCAAAATATTTCTCATATTGTAAGAACTGCTATCCTTCGGCGAACGGTTATAATTATACTATGGTCTAGTTTTGACTGAATTTATACTTTGGTTCAGCCAATGTCTGAGTCTGTCTGTCAGCGCGACAGTGTGTTTTATGTATCGGAAGCCATAGTATAATGATAACTGTTGTTTACGCTGGTAGCTTGCAGTATGTACACTAAGAAGCCTAATTGAAAGGATTTAATAATGCGGGTCCCAGGTTATTTATAAACTAGAATCCTATTTTACAAGGCACCATGAACGGGAATGGTTTTCTATGGATGTTATCGACAAATAGTTTCGAAGGTTGAAAGGATTACAGACAAATTCGATAACAGGGGCTCCGGAAAAAATCACGACAAAAGTTCACCTAAAGATTTTACAGTAAATTATCACTATTTTTGGAAAGTAAAATATGTGCTAACGATCACAATCTTGGTGTGTGTAGATAAAGTCCTCGCACCATGTCGTCATATTTGCAGTTTGTTTTCAAAATGATCTTAATATTGGAGTAAAAAAAGATCTCCGGGTTACAAAGTAAGCATTTGAAATTAACGTAAATAACAATATCAATATAGTCGTTCTGAATAATCAAAGTTGTACGGTATGCATAAAATACATTTAACAGAATGTCACTGAGATTGAAACCAATATGCGGCCAGTTTGTCTTATTGCTTGATGTGCAAAAACCATGGCCACAAAAATCCAAGGAGAAACCATTGCGAGATTGGACAGTCCCTACGATAAGCTTCCATAACATACCTGCGTCAAATAGAAACCCCCCTCCTCCTTGGGCTCTACCTAACAGGCTGCCCTTTAAGCCACTGGAATTATCTTCTTACGTAGGAAAGCATTGCAAATAACGCAAGTAGCTTTAGGTAGGGAACCACAAAAACCAAGCAACCAATAGGAGAACAGCGCGAGTGAGGGGGGAGCCTGTAGGATGAATACTGACGATGCAATGGTGCAATACATGTCGTATTGATACATGGGCTACGACGTTGGGAACCGCCCACGCAATTTATTTTCAAAAGAAGGGTTATTATAAAAAGCAGGCGGTTGTATGTCGGTGATGAATAACACGCCTTATTAGGCGAAACATCAATTACCTGGACCACAGTGTAGCCCAATGAGACAAGCAATTATTGTTCTTGATGAGTTTATGGAGGCATGGCAGCGTTGCATAGGGGGAAGGAAAGGCAGGTAAGGTAAGTACTGTTCGTATATATGGGCTCCAATAACATTTTGATTTAGAATAGATAAGGTTAATATGATAAACTATATCAAGCAGTTAATTGGTGGTTTGACCAATATGTATCCCCTGATAAAACTGTTAAACTACAGTGTGTAACGCTTTATATCTCGTGTATAACGCTTTATGTCCTTTGTGTAAAGCTTTATGTCCTGTGTGTAACGCTTTATGTCCTGTGTGTAACGCTTTATGTCCTGAGTGTAACGCTTTATGTCCTGTCTGTAACGATTTATGTCCTGTGTGTAACACTTTATGCCTGTCTGTAACGATTTATGTCCCACATGTGACGCTTTCTGACTTCTGTGTAACGCTTTATGTCCTTTGTGTAACGCTTTATGTCCTGTGTGTAACGGTTTACGCCCTGTGTGAAACGCTTTATGTCCTGTGTGTAAAGTTTTAGGACCTGTCTGTAATGATTTATGTCCCACATGTAACGTTTCTGACTTCTGTGTAACGCTTTATGTATCTTGTGTAACGTATTGTCTCGTGTGTAACGCATATCCTATGCTGAACTTTTAAGAATAAATGCATTTTTAGTATTGTGACAAAAATAATGCACTGTCAATATCAGATATTATTCCTTCCCATATCAGATTATAAGATAAAAATATTCATAATAATAAATGCATTGTTGAGGAGTGAGTGACGGTGAATTAAGTATATTAATAGGACAACATGATAATGCTCTCCATAGCGAGAAATATCAACCGACATTGTTGGGGCTCGAACCCGCTACCAAGGTTTCAAACTTCCGGTTATTTTCAGCCGGGTGTGTGTACTGGGCTACCTAAAGATAACCGGAAGTTTGAAACTTAGGTACCGGTTTCGAGCCCCAACAGGGTCGGTAGATAATAATATTCATTAAATTAGTTCAAACAGCTGTTCAATCATATTCATTTATTTTTACGAATCTTCTTAGTCTTTTCAAGTGGTATTGGGAAAATTATATTCAAATATGAATGTTCCACTGCGACACTTTAAATGAGATTGGTATAACTCCAATAAGGAAAGTCAATATCGTACGCATATCTTACTTTATATAACAATCGACATTGTCCACATATTATAATACCGACATAAGAAAAACTCCCATGACAGGATGGGGGTAAAAGCGCTAAGTGGAGGTTGGGGGGGGGGGGGGGGGGGGGGGGGGGTGTACCAGTTTACTATTCTGGCAACCCATAATCGGCGGGATCTGAACTGGGATTACATTTTCTGCCGGGATCCCGATTTAAGGATATATTAAAGACTCATAAAATTTCTTAAATTATATTATATATATATATAGCATATATTTTGCAATAAATATTTAGCTCTGATTTAAATAAGTCTTACATCATGCTTATAAAATAAGAATGTAAGTTACGAATGTACTGTAATTACCACCATAAAAATAATGCATAGGATAATAATAGCACTAATAACAATCATGATACTAAAAGTAATACATTTAAACGTTTTATAAAATAAAATGTTAATAATATAATAGAAAAGCAAGGAATGAAACTTAACGGAAGTATTTCTTGGCAATATTAAAATAGGCAGATAATAAATTCAATTATTATTTAATGATTAAAAATCTAGCAAGATAAGTAGTCTTACCGGTGTCAGACAGCTAATACTACAAGATAAGTAACCTTACCGGTGTCAGACAGCTAATACTACAAGATAAGTAACCTTACCGATGTCAGACAGCTAATACTACTTTGAATATATATCCGTTGTACATGGTGTCCCGGCAGTACCGTAGTACAACATGCCTAGGCATCAGGTACTGGCGTAGTACAACATGACTAGGCATCAGGTACTGGCGTAGTACAACATGCCTAGGCATCAGGTAGAACAACGTGCCTAGGCATCAGGTACTTGGCGTAAACAACATGCCTAGGCACCAGGTACTGACATAGAACAACATGCCAAGGCATCAAGCAATGGCGTAGAACAACATGCCTAGGCACCAGGTACTGACATAGAACAACATGCCAAGGCATCAAGCAATGGCGTAGAACAATATGCCTAGGCATCAGGTACTGGCGTAGAACAACATGCCTAGGCACCAGGTACTGACATAGAACAACATGCCAAGGCATCAAGCAATGGCGTAGAACAACATGCTTAGGCGTCAGGTACTGGCGCAGTACAACATGCTTAGGCATCAGGTACTGGCGTAGAAAAACATGCCTATGCATCAGGTACTGGCGTAGAACAATATGCCTAGGCATCAGGTACTGGCGTAGAACAACATGCCTAGGCACCAGGTACTGACATAGAACAACATGCCAAGGCATCAAGCAATGGCGTAGAACAACATGCTTGGGCATCATGTACTGGCGTAGAAAAACATGCCTAGGCACCAGGTACTGACATAGAACAAACATGCCTAGGCACCAGGCACTGACATAGAACAACATGCCAAGGCATCAAGCAATGGCGTAGAACAACATGCTTAGGCATCAGGTACTGGCGTAGAAAAACATGCCTAGGCATCAGGTACTGGCGTAGTACAACATGACTAGGCATCAGGTACTGGCGTAGTACAACATGCCTAGGCATCAGGTAGAACAACGTGCCTAGGCATCAGGTACTTGGCGTAAACAACATGCCTAGGCACCAGGTACTGACATAGAACAACATGCCAAGGCATCAAGCAATGGCGTAGAACAATATGCCTAGGCATCAGGTACTGGCGTAGAACAACATGCCTAGGCACCAGGTACTGACATAGAACAACATGCCAAGGCATCAAGCAATGGCGTAGAACAACATGCTTAGGCGTCAGGTACTGGCGCAGTACAACATGCTTAGGCATCAGGTACTGGCGTAGAAAAACATGCCTATGCATCAGGTACTGGCGTAGAACAATATGCCTAGGCATCAGGTACTGGCGTAGAACAACATGCCTAGCCACCAGGTACTGACATAGAACAACATGCCAAGGCATCAAGCAATGTCGTACAACAACATGCTTGGGCATCATGTACTGGCGTAGAAAAACATGCCTAGGCACCAGGTACTGACATAGAACAACATGCCTAGGCACCAGGCACTGACATAGAACAACATGCCAAGGCATCAAGCAATGGCGTAGAACAACATGCTTAGGCATCAGGTACTGGCGTAGAAAAACATGCCTAGGCATCAGGTACTGGCGTAGAAAAACATGCCTAGGCATCAGGTACTGGCGTAGAACAACATGCCTAGGCACCAGCTACTGACATAGAACAACATGCCAAGGCATCAAGCACTGGCGTAGAAAAACATGCCTAGGCACCAGGTACTGACATAGAACAACATGCCTAGGCACCAGGTACTGATATAGAACAACATGCCAAGGTATCACGCACTGGCGTAGAACAACATGCATAGGCATCAGGTACTGGCGTAGAACTACATGCCTAGGCATCAGCTACTGGCGTAGTACAATATGCCTAGGCATCAGGTACTGGCGTAGAACAACATGCCTAGGCATCAGATAGAACAACGTCCCTAGGCATCAGGTACTGGCGGTAAAACAACATGCCTAGGCACCAGGTACTGATATAGAACAACATGCTTAGGCATCAGGTACTGGCGTAGTAAAACATGCATAGGCTTCAGGTATTGGCGTAGAACAACATGCCTAGACATCAGGTAGAACAACAAGCCTAGGAATCAGGTAGAACAACATGCCTAGGCATCAGTCACTGGCGTAGAACAACATGCCTAGGCATCAGTCACTGACGTAGAACAACATGCCTATGCAACAGGTACTGGCGAAGTACAACATGCGTAGAACAACATGCCTAGGCATCAGGTACTGGCGTAGAACAACATGCCTAGGCATCAGTTACTGACGTAGAACAACATGCCTAGGCATCAGTTACTGACGTAGAACAACATGCCTAGGCACCAGGTACTGATATAGAACAACATGCCAAGGCATCACGCACTGGCGTAGAACAACATGCATAGGCATCAGGTACTGGCGTAGAACTACATGCCTAGGCATCAGCTACTGGCGTAGTACAATATGCCTAGGCATCAGGTACTGGCGTAGAACAACATGCCTAGGCATCAGATAGAACAACGTCCCTAGGCATCAGGTACTGGCGGTAAAACAACATGCCTAGGCACCAGGTACTGATATAGAACAACATGCTTAGGCATCAGGTACTGGCGTAGTAAAACATGCATAGGCTTCAGGTATTGGCGTAGAACAACATGCCTAGACATCAGGTAGAACAACAAGCCTAGGAATCAGGGAGAACAACATGCCTAGGCATCAGTCACTGGCGTAGAACAACATGCCTAGGCATCAGTCACTGACGTAGAACATCACACCTAGGCATCAGGTACTACCAAAGACCGCATGTACTACCCTATTTTTTTGGATAATTGAATTTTGTGCTCTTGGTTCCAAATTGAAATTTCGCATTTTTGAATTACATTTTACATAAAGCCCATTATACCGATGTGGTATATACTGCGATAGGGGACATAGGTATAGGGGTCTAACGGTAATGTTATTTTACTTGACTTGCTTGAATAATTAAAATTAATTAAAATATTTTTTTACTATTAAACACTATTCAAACAATTAAAAACAAATATTTGAAAAAAAGACTGAAATGTAATTAAGTTCTATACTAAATAATTAATTAATACAAGGATACGAGTAAATATTGTTTTGATAATTACAATGTCAATATGCCTGAGTTAAAAATCTACTAGGAAGCTTATAAAATAATATCTGTGATTAAGTAACAAATAATGAAGCGGCGATGAAATTACATATTATTATTATTACGTTTCTAAACTAAATCAAATAAATTGTAAACGCCTTTTAAATATTGTGTTATATAACCCCAGGAGAACGATATATGATAGTCTTTATTGAAATATGATCCAATATCGACCTAATTAGAACCAAAGTATGAGTTAGTTAGTTATATTAGCAATTTTAATATTTTTGACTATATTGGAATTAAAATATATATTATTTGATTATTTTGGAATAATAATTATTAATGTAATTTTATAAAATCGTCGTTACATTATACACCATGACCCGTAAAAGATAGTGTCATTTTCTGATGACACGGACCCCCCCCCCCCCAGATTTTTCTACAAATCTTTATCATATTGCTTGAAATTTGAAACACAACTAGTTCCACTCACCGTCGATGACCCCATGAAGCCGGAATTTTCGATTTTGCGTTCAAATTTTTTTATAAGCGTTTTAAAAAAGTGTACTTTTGCGAAATCGCACCCTCCGTATCGTGGCCATTCTTCACATTTAGTCGTAATTTTTTCATATCAATAGAAAGCTTGCGTTGCAAGGATTCGAATATATGTAACAATATCTGAATTTCGTTGAGAAACAGCTGAGATATAGGCGTTCAAAGATTGCAAGAAGTATTGTTCGCTGAAGGCCATTTATTCTATTTAATAAATACACAAAATTCTAGAACGTGTTATTTATTTTATGAGTTGGTTGGCAACAGCGGTATTCCTATCCAATATATCTATTGCGTAGCTATTCATACTTAAACAAAATGTTCCAGAACATCGTGTATTTATTAAATAGAATAAATGGCCTTCAGCGAACAATACTTCTTGCAATCTTTGAACGCCTATATCTCAGCTGTTTCTCAACGAAATTCAGATATTGTTACATATTTCGAATCCTTGCAACGCAAGCTTTCTAATGATATGAAAAAATTACGACTAATGTGAAGAATGGCCACGATACGGAGGGTGCGATTTCGCAAAAGACACTTTTTAAAACGCTTATAAAAAAAATTTAAAGGCAAAATCGAAAATTCCGGCTTCATGGGGTCAACGACGGTGAGTGGAACTAGTTGTGTTTCAAATTTCAAGCAATATGATAAAGATTTGTAGAAAAATCTGGGGGGGGGGGGGGGGGGGGGGTCCGTGTCATCAGAAAATGACACTATATTACGGGTCATGGTGTATATACATAAGTGCTATTTTTTTTATACTATTATATAACATAAATCAAAATTGAAATTTAGCAGAATTTTGCAGTACTAAGTATCAATATCAAAATGCCCCTTATTCTTAATTAACCGGGTCATAAACCTCTTAGTCCATACAATAATGGCGTAGTAGTTTAATCTACTGCCCTGAATTCATAACTCTGGCTACAGAGGTCGTTTGGGCTCGAGCCATTTTGTTTGGCTCAGAAACAAAATAAGAAACAAAAACGATATTATTGGCCATTTGGACGAATTTAATTTATATTATAAATGCTCAACACACGAGTTGGGCTTCGTAAGTCACTCCACTCGCTTTGGCTCCCTCGCTGTATAGTGCCTAAATGCGAGCGAAGGCAGCGGATACTGTGTAAAAACAGGCTAATACATAAGTCGATGGTCAGGATAAATCGCTCGATTATCTCACCTACTAGATTAACAAATGACACCGCGACTACTGCAATAAACAATATGAAAAAATATAATATATTATTACAAATATACAACATAAACATATTACCAACAGTTGGTACTATATTACCAACAGTTGGTACTATATTACCAACAGTTGGTACTATATTACCAACAGTTGGTACTATATTACCAACAGTTGGTACTATATTACTACTACTACTACTACTACTAGGATCGGCATGCTGCATTGCAGCTGCATTTTTAAGAATGCTGTGCCGGCTTGTCAACAAAATTGCACCGCCACAACTCCCTATCACCCATGACATTTGCTAGATCATCCGCATCTTTAAGGCCAGTGTCCTTTAAGATGCGTCTCAAGAAAGTCATGGGCTGTCCACCATGCTTATTCACTCCATGAGGCTGCCAAAGTACAAGATTTTGCACTGGCTGGTCCTCACGGCGAAAGCAATGTCCTGCAAAGCGGAGGCGATTTTGTTCTAGTGTCAAGCTTGGGGGAACCAATGAGACACCTCCAATGTTATATAGTGTCTGGTTGGAGATGTGTGCATTGTACTTGACACAATGAACCCGGCGTAGCATTCTTGTGAATGTGCCATCCAGAGATTTGGTGTCCTCAGCAGTTAGAGCCCAGCATGGACTCCCGTAGAGGAGTACTGGAACTACTGCTGCTCTAAATAATCGGACCTTAAGTTTCCGATTAATTCTCCGTGACTTCCAAATCCTGGAAAGCCTATTCAAGGCTGCCCATGCCTTTCCCTTACGTATTCGAAGGTCCTCACCTGACTTCCGGATCCATGATCCCAGGTAACAGAAGTCGTCCACATGCTCAAGCATACCATCCTTTGAGCTTATGCTCATCCGATCAGAGACTTGCTGAGGACTTTCAAAGTTAACTGTCAGAATTTTGGTCTTTCTGGAGTTAATAAAAAGACCAACACTAGAAGCAGCATGTTCTAATGAGCTAAGGAGCCGCTGGGCTCCCTCTAATGATTCTGAGAGTACTCCTAAGTCATCAGCAAAGTCTAGATCAGTTAGGTACTTGGCAGGATTTCCTCGACTTCTGGAGCCAGTAGGTGGAGTTATCATCACCCCATCATCATTATGATGATCTAAGGACATGCGTAGAACATAGTCAACCACAATAATGAACAAGAATGGTGCAAGTGTGTCTCCCCGGAGGACGCCCCATAACACTTCAAATGGTTCTGTGTCACCATCAACAGTAGACACAAATGTTGTCGAACCATCGTATACTGATCTGATTGCTGCAATAATTTCATCAGGAATCCCATATAATGAAAGTATGCTGAACATACGTGAGCGAGAGACTGAATCAAAGGCCTTGAAGAAGTCAACAAATATAACAGCCAGATGCCTGTCTTTCTTTTTTGATAACTCTTCAATTATCCTTCTAAGTGCCAAAATGGGCTCCATGGTCCCACGACCTTTACGGAACCCATTCTGATTTCCACGTAGCAGTCTCTCAATGGGATCCCTGATGCGATTTAATAGAATTCTATTGTATAGTTTTGCAGCAATCGAGATCAATGAGATTCCCCGAAAAGAACCATAGAGTGTTAGGTTGCCCTTCTTGGGAACTGGCACCAACTTATTTGTTTTCATTTCTATATTACCAACAGTTGGTACTATATTACCAACAGTTGGTACTATATTACCAACAGTTGGTACTATATTACCAACAGTTGGTACTATATTACCAACAGTTGGTACTATATTACCAACAGTTGGTACTATATTACCAACAGTTGGTACTATATTACCAACAGTTGGTACTATATTACCAACAGTTGGTACTATATTTCCAACAGTTGGTACTATATTACCAACAGTTGGAACTATATTACCAACAGTTGGTACTATATTACCAACAGTTGGTACTATATTACAAACAGTTGGTACTATATTACCAACAGTTGGTACTATATTACCAACAGTTGGTACTATATTTCCAACAGTTGGTACTATATTACCAACAGTTGGTACTATATTACCAACAGTTGGTACTATATTACCAACAGTTGGTACTATATTACCAACAGTTGGTACTATATTACCAACAGTTGGTACTATATTACCAACAGTTGGTACTATATTACCAACAGTTGGTACTATATTACCAACAGTTGGTACTATATTTCCAACAGTTGGTACTATATTACCAACAGTTGGTACTATATTACCAACAGTTGGTACTATATTACCAACAGTTGGTACTATATTACCAACAGTTGGTACTATATTACCAACAGTTGGTACTATATTACCAACAGTTGGTACTATATTACCAACAGTTGGTACTATATTACCAACAGTTGGTACTATATTACCAACAGTTGGTACTATATTACCAACAGTTGGTACTATATTACCAACAGTTGGTACTATATTACCAACAGTTGGTACTATATTACCAACAGTTGGTACTATATTACCAACAGTTGGTACTATATTTCCAACAGTTGGTACTATATTACCAACAGTTGGTACTATATTACCAACAGTTGGTACTATATTACCAACAGTTGGTACTATATTACCAACAGTTGGTACTATATTACCAACAGTTGGTACTATATTACCAACAGTTGGTACTATATTACCAACAGTTGGTACTATATTACCAACAGTTGGTACTATATTTCCAACAGTTGGTACTATATTACCAACAGTTGGTACTATATTACCAACAGTTGGTACTATATTGCCAACAGTTGGTACTATATTACCAACTGTTGGTACTATATTACCAACAGTTGGTACTATATTACCAACAGTTGGTACTATATTACCAACAGTTGGTACTATATTACCAACAGTTGGTACTATATTACCAACAGTTGGTACTATATTACCAACAGTTGGTACTATATTACCAACAGTTGGTACTATATTTCCAACAGTTGGTACTATATTACCAACAGTTGGAACTATATTACCAACAGTTGGTACTATATTACCAACAGTTGGTACTATATTACAAACAGTTGGTACTATATTACCAACAGTTGGTACTATATTACCAACAGTTGGTACTATATTACCAACAGTTGGTACTATATTTCCAACAGTTGGTACTATATTTCCAACAGTTGGTACTATATTTCCAACAGTTGGTACTATATTACCAACAATTGGTACTATATTTCCAACAGTTGGTACTATATTTCCAACAGTTGGTACTATATTTCCAACAGTTGGTACTATATTACCAACAGTTGGTACTATATTACCAACAATTGGTACTATATTTCCAACAGTTGGTACTATATTACCAACAGTTGGAACTATATTACCAACAGTTGGTACTATATTACCAACAGTTGGAACTATATTACCAACAGTTGGTACTATATTACCAACAGTTGGTACTATATTACCAACAGTTGGTATTATATTACCAACAGTTGGTATTATATTACCAACAGTTGGTACTATATTACCAACAGTTGGTACTATATTACCAACAGTTGGTACTATATTACCAACAGTTGGTACTATATTACCAACAGTTGGTACTATATTACCAACAGTTGGTACTATATTACCAACAGTTGGTACTATATTACCAACAGTTGGTACTATATTACCAACAGTTGGTTTGGTACTATATTTTGACAAATACAATAAAAATGCAATAAGCAATAGCACCAATAAAATATATGATCAGAATGTTAAACGAATAAAACACTACGAGTTGGAGTGTTTGTACGAGTTGGAGTGTTTGTACTTGTACTTTATACATAAAATTCGGTAGGCCGTTAAAAGTCTTAAAATACATTCAAGAACAAAATATAGTCTCATAATAATTAATAATTATATGCAATATTAATGAATAATAAAAATTATTACGAAATCCGAATAAATATATATAAAAAATGATGATAATAACATTTTAGCATATTTTTTTATAGAAAATGTTAAGTTATTAGAATTAGATAATTAGGTAAACAATATCTGTAAATAAACTCTAAAAATAAATTTTTCACATTCGTTTCGTCTTCTAAAACTGTTTAATAGTAAAGTACGTAGATATTCGTACGAAAGACATTCATTAATGTCGTACGTATGAATATAAATAAAATAAAAAATATTATTTAATACATTTAGTTTCATGTGTAAATAATAAATTTATCGGATAAAATGAGGCCAATAAGGAAATATAAGGAGGAAGATGGATAGCCAATCACCGTCTAGACGGTCCTATACTAGACCCAACAGAGGATACACTACCAGGAGCCGGCCTAGACACTCGCATCCCCTTACACTCGTCCATCAACTTACTGAATGAAGGCCTTCTCTCTGGGTCCTTATCCCAACAGGCCACGGTAAGCAACCAGACGACTGAGGGGCACATCTCCGGTTTATCCAACCTGTAACCCCGCTGCACAACCTGGGAGTAAACCGCGTCCTTATCGAAACCCTTGTAGGGCGAGTCGCCGTGGGTGAACACCTCCCAGAGTAGTACCCCGAAGGACCACACGTCAGACTTACTGCTGAACCTACGGTACTCCATGACCTCGGGGGCGGCCCACTTTACGGCGACCGCGGTTTTCTCCGAGCCGATGTATTCGTCGTCGACGATGTGTTTGGCGAGGCCGAAATCTCCCACCTTCACGGAGAGGGAGTCGCTGACCAGGCAGTTGCGACACGCGAGATCCCGATGGACGTAGCCGTGGCTCGCGAGGTAGGCCATACCGGAGACAACGTCAACCGCGAAGTCCAATAAAAGGGAATCGTCTGAAAAAGACAACAATTATTGACGATAATTATTAGTGTCAATAGAAGGAAATTAACAGGTTACACTGGGAAGATATTCTAACCAAAATAATAAACGAGAGCCATTAAATACAGTTGTATAGTTTTATATATATAGATTTATATATATACTAGAAAGCCTGTGGCCCTTCGGGCCACAGCTTTCTAGTGCATGAGCGAGCAGGTGATATTTGAATATGTGAGGAGAAGTGTGTCGCAGATTGGAGAACTACAACGAAACAGACACCATCATTAAATAAAACACCACCCCATAGGAGATAACTATCAAGTTTCAACTTTAGCTTCGGCTTATTGTAAATAACCTAATTTCGAGAAAATGATCACTTTCGGACATTTTACCCTCTACCTGCAGACTGCGTGAAATGCAGATGGCGCTGCAGTTCTGTAAAGATGGAGTTTATGGTAAAGTGAAGTAAGATGCCTGCTTATGCCTTGCTGTGCTTGATGCCTTTCAGCTTAAACAGATGTAAATAACAAAATTTCGAGAAAATGTTCACTTTGAGACATTTCGCCCTCTAGCTGAAGAATGGGGAACTATAGACGACTCAGCGATTCCGTAAAGATTGAGCCTATGCTGTAGTATAGTTGTAGATACCTACCAAGTTTCAGCTGAAAAGGATTAAAAACAACCAAATGAGATCAGGTTTCACTACCAGACAATTCGCCCTCTAGCGGTAGACGGGGGATCTGTAGACGACTCGTAAGACTCCATAAAGTTATAACCTATGCTGTAATAGATGCCTACCAAGTACCAGTCTAAACGGATTGTAAATAACGAAGTTGGAGAAGGTGGTCACTTTCAGTGATTTCACCCTCTAGCGGCAGACTGGAGAAATGCAGCCTTTGCTAAATTAGACACCTGCAAAGTTTTATCTTAAACGGATGGTAAATAACAAAGTTAGAGAAGATTTTCACTTAAGGCGAATCACCCTCTAGCGGCAGATGGTGGAACTTCAGACGGCTCTGAATATTACGTTGCAACGAGTTAGGGTGAGACCTTTCTAACAAGCTATAGTAAGCGAGATTTCATCTGATGGGTTCGATTGTATAGCCGATGACAAACAGACACACAGACAATAGATTTTTATATACCGGTATATTAGATAAGATAAAATAATAATAATACAGTAAGTAGGCCTACAGAAATAATCAATTTACTACAGTAAAACAATAAAATAGCTAAAATGTTATAAACCTCTCCTTCCATGCAGCCATTGATTGAGAAAGCAGAATTACTCTTGGACAGTTCCCAACAGACTACCCACCCCAATCAACACTCTAGCCTGGCTTGCTCCTTATCTGTGCCCAGCCAGCTAGCTGCGAGTTCAATAATTACCTTAACGTTGCTATGATACAGAAAAAAATCCTTCCCTATTCACTAACAATAGGCCAATTCGATCGTGCTAGTGATATTTATACACTATTTGATTTTTAATCAATAAATAATCATACATATTTATATTAAACACTCGAATAAAAATAAAAACTTTGTGAGAATGGGACACGGCGAATCTACCCATGTTAATTTTATACCAGGTGGGATAAATGTTAGCC